>RJWJ010017579.1:0-32756 GCA_004363605.1 Indri indri | reverse complement strand
GCTTTTATATTTGAGCTTTGGAGTTTTGTTTTGAAAGTTATTCCCTTAGACATCTGCTTCTAGATATAATGGAGTAATTATAAGACTAAAGTTCTATAAAGTATAAGACTAAATGTCTATTAAGAACTATAAAAACTGGATAAAGAATAACAAAATGGCTGTTTGAAGGCATTAGAAAGGAACCAAGACAACTAAGGCTTGAGGTTCCAAAAACTCAGACAAAAAGGTGCAGTGAAGTAGCCGATATTTGCCATAGCATTTTACTTTCAGGGAATTTGCTATAAGGAGTATAAAGGTGGAAGAGAAAGCAGTGGTATTGAGATTATGATATTCTCACTGGGATGAGCATGCATACATACATATATACATATACAAATGGAGTTGATGGCTACTAAGTCAGCCTGAACTTGAAGGGCCTCATCCCAAAAGAAAGGACTCCATCAAATTTTACCTCAAAAAAATTCACCAACTCAAAAGCCATAAATATACAAATTCAAGGCATTTTTGTTTCTAGGTGCCAAGAGAATAAAAAAAAAAAAAATCAGGGATTTTTGTGCAGTGCTGGGGAGACAAAAAAGTGGAATTCAGGGTCTGCAAAGGTGAACATCCCAGGCTTCCATCGAGACCCTTAAAAGGATACGTCGGTGAAGGGAGGGAAACCGCAGACAAGCATGAGATTCACCCTTTATTGGATTAAGACATCAGCCCATATGCCATCTGTCTGACAGACAAAAATTAAACCCTCTGTGAATCAAAAATTACTAAACATGCCAAAAAAAGTTCAAGAAAATCAATGAAAAAATAGAATAATTTACCAGAGGCCTGGAACCTTTTTTAAAAGAAAGATTCAAATTGAAATTCTGGAAATGGAAAACACAATCACTAAAATTGACAATTTAATAGGTTTAACAGCAAATCCGACACAGCAGAGAAGAGGATAATTGAACCGAAAGACAAATGAGACAAAATCTCCAGATCGAAGCAAGAGAAAAATAATGGAAAATTCAGACAGACGTAATAAAAAGTTGATAACATACATGCAACTGGAGTATCCAAAGAAGAGTTAAGAGAGAATTGGGCAGATGCAAGAGCTTCCGACTGAAAATTTTCCTAAACTGATGAAATATATCAAGCCACAGATTCGTGAAACTCTATGAAACTTAATAAGGATAAATACAAAGAAAAGCACACCTGGATGCATTATAGTAAAACTGATGAAAAGTAAAGACAAAGGAAAAAAGTCTTAAAACCAGTCATAGAAAAAAAGACACATTATCATTAAAGGATTTACAAGGAAAGTGAGAAGAACAATGAATGGAATTTCTTAAATGCTCACAAAGAAAAAATTTCATTATAAAAACCTACACCCATAAAAAAATATCCTTCAGAAATGAAGGTGAAATAAAGATATTTTCAGACACACGGCATAGTGAGAGATTTTGTTGCTAGCAAACCTGAACCAAAGAAACACCAAAGAAAGTTCTTCATACAGGTGGAAAATGATCCCAGATGAAACTGCTCATCTGGGAAGGAATGAAGAGAACTAGCAAGGGTAAAAACGTGGTAGATATTAATGAATGTTGAATGTTTAACACAGTTGATAAAATAATATATTGTAAGGTTTAAAACATGCATAATTAAAAGCACGACAGTTGCGTGAAAAGGAAAGGAGTGTAGTGAGGTTGAAGTGTTGTGGAGCCTTGCATTTTCTCAAAAGTACAGAGTACACTAATTCAAGAACATCTTTAAAAACTCAGGGAAGCAATCCACAAAGTATTTTTAAGCCCGAATATATTGGTAATTACATTAGCTTTAAGTGGACTAAATATTTCAATTAAAAGATAAAGATTTTCAGACTGAAAAAAATCAAAATCTAACAGCCTGCTGCTCATTAGAGACACACAGTAAATAAAAAGATGCGGAAGCATTCTAAATATATACATACCCAGCAAACATGAGCCAAAAGTGGTACAGTTATATTAATATCAGAATGGACTTTAAGAAACAATACTAGACATAAAAAGGTCATCTCAGCAGGAGGTTATAGCAATCTTAAATTTATGTGCACCTAATAGCATAGTTTTGAAATGCATAAGATAAAAACTGATGCAATTGGAAGGAGAAATAAACAAATTCACAGTTATATTTCTGAACTTTTAACATGCTTTTCAGTAACTGCTAGACCAAGCAGGCACATAATCAATGAAGATATAAGAATTTCGAGCATCACGAATAGCAAATATGACTTAATTGATAAAGAATACTGTACCCAACAGCCACAGATTATCCATGGTTTTCAAGTGCATATGGAACATGTACCAATATAGACCAGATTTTGGACTATAAAGCAAGTCTCAACAAATTTCAAAAGTGAAAGAATAAAGTGTGTTCTCTGAATCACAATAAAATAGAGCTAGAAAACAATAACTGAAAGAGAAGTTTAAAAATCTCCAGTACACTCCTATGTAAGCCATGAGTCAAAAATAAATCACAATAGAATTAAAAATATTTTAAATTGAACGAAAATGACATATCAAAACATATGAAATCCATAAATTCAAAAGCCGTTCATGGTTCCTTTTCTGTGAACTGTAGGTTTATAGTTTTCTATTGGTTTTTGGTCTCGTGAATTTATAGGCTCTTTTAATACATTATGTAAATTAGTGCTTTTTGCATAATTTAAGTTGCAAATTTATTTCTGGTATGTCAGTTGGCTTTTGACTTTTAAAGCCATACCGAAAGTTTTTGTTAAAAAAATTGATGCAATCAAATTTATAAATCTTTCTTTCATGGTTTCTGGATTTTGTGTCATTAGAAAAGCCATCACTGCTCCATGTTTTTCCATTATTTTATGTGTGTTCTTTTTACAATTAAATATGCATCTATTTGGAATTGACACTAGTGTGTGGTGTGAGATGCATATTCAGGATTTTTCCTCCTGACTGTGTTTAATCCCATTATCATTGCTCCATCGATGGACATAAAAGAGGTTTCCAGGCTTTTGCCATTACAAGCTCTTAGAAACAATTACCCTTGCACTTTTGTCATTTACACGAGTATCACTGAAGGATACATTTGTAGAGGTGGATTTTCTGGGTCAAAGGATGTGTACATTTATAATTTCAATCCAGCATTGCTCTTAATAAGTATGATGCCAATGCAATTCTTGCTCTCTGGGAAACTCCGGGATAGCTTCAGGAAGGAAGCTGGCAGCCCATTTTGGAGTTCTGCCTTAGCAGCAGCCAAAAGAACCTCACCATTGGGTCTCAATTTATTGCTCTCCAGAGATATGGACTATACAGAGTAAGACCGTGGGCTACGGAGCCAGATGACTGGGTGTGAATCTCAATCCCAGTTCTGCCACTTCCAAGCAGTGTGATTTAACACATTAACTTCCATGTGAGTTGTATGTAATTCACACTAGTTTTGAGCCTGGGGCCTTGTAAAGCATATGTAACTCACATGTCTCTACCTTGGGAGCCACGTGAACTATATTTCAGGTTGCATATAACTCCTGCACAGAACTGCCTCATTTTCTCATTTATAAAATGGCAGGGAGGATTATTATAACTGTTACAACTACCATAACTACCATCTGTAAACGTTAAATGTGTTAATACTGTGGTCACTGCTGTATCCCAAACACCTAGCATCACCTCTGGTGCATGGTAAGCATGGAATAAATTGTATCCAGTTCTCAAAAGACATTACCTAATATTGTAATTCCTGACCTGATTTGCCCTTGCCTGTCATCTGTGTAGCAAGAAGCTTACAGTGTCTGTCTGCCTTTACTCTGTCCTCTTATTCTTTTATTAGAACTTTGCCGACAATCTTTGGTTTCCTTTTGTATTATTTTTTTCCCCTTCCAACATTCCGCTTTAGATCCATTCTTTCATTTATTCGATCAACCTGAAAGCGCTGATTAAGTGCAGATGCCTGGCTGTCTCCTGCTCCCCCAAGCCTTCTGGTGTCCTACTGTGCTCGCACCGTGGCTCTGTCTCTGTTCTCCAGGGATCTGTGTGTGTTTATAGAGCTCCTCTCGGTTCTTCTTCTTTGTCCACGTCCCCCAGACATGCACCCATTATGGCTGTCATCCCCCCCAATGGGAACCTCTTGGAAACCCCAATAAATGACCCTCCCTGATCCTGCCCTTCTTACCACAGACTCCACTTCATCTGTTTGTTCGTTTATTTACCCAGTGTTTACTGGGCACATTCTGTGTTCCAGGCACTGTTCCAGTCACTGGGGATACAGCACCACATGGGCAACGCATGTCCTTGTCCTCATTGTCGCACTGTCTTTCTGGGCAGGTGGGGACAATGACTTACTTCCCTTTGGAAGCTGTGGAGGCCGAATGAAGGCTCAGCACCAGGGAAGAATGCAGCCCCCATCTCTGTGATAGTTCCAGGTTCTCTCAGTGATTGTCTCCATGATACTCTTGGCAATATTGCCCATTCTCTGTCTGGTGAACGCTTTCTATAAGCCCCAACTCAGATGTTTCCTAAAATGTCAATCCTTCCCTAACTCCCCCAAGAGGCCTCTCTGAGGGCTACATAAATCTGTGTTGAGTAAGTACAGACAGGGATAAACTGACGTGGTTCTGAAATAGGTGGAAGTACCGGCTCTGTTTCGCTTGAGTTAGTGGGTGATAGAGCCTGGATTTTTCTTTTTTTGAAGAAGACAAGGTAGGAAGAAGATATGGCTACAGGCTTCCAGTATTTAAAGAGCTGTCTATTGGAGTTTGGGGTTGGGGATCAAAGTTGGGAACAGCTTTCAGAAAGTAGATAACAGGGTCAGGGCAGAGTACTTTACAAACGAGGGCAGTTTGGCAGGCAAGACCCACATATCCACTATGAGTCTCTGTTGCAGTCCCACACGCGACGCAGAGAGCCCTCATGTCCTGGAGCCCACTGTCCACGTGGACCTCCCACCGGAACTTCCCGGGAACCCAAGGGATGGTTCAAGTATTACCAGTGACTGTTCCAGCTCAGCTTACAATGCCAGGGGAGTGAAGCCGGGCCCCATACACTTCTATTTTTAAGCAGTCAGATTTATGCAGCCATGCCTAAGAGGCCCAGAGAAGCTGTTTATTATTAGATTAAACCTGTGGTTTCTGGAAGCCTTTTTCTAACTCAGCAGGCTATGCCATTAGAGTCCTGACATGGTTTCTGGTCATGCAGAGAAGAACTTCCAGGGTATTATTTTAAGAACATCCCAAATCCTCTGCACAACTTCACCCAGCACACCTGGAAGTCGCTACTACGCTGACAGGTCAACGCTCCCCGCTTGCCTGCATTGTCAGAACGAAGCTACAGGAAAAGGTTTAGCAGAGAGCGGATACCGCAGAGGGCACGTGGAACCTGTAGATTGCAGTTTGTGGTAAGCGTCACCGAACCTTCATTACCAGTGGGCAGATGTGTTTTCCACTCACAGCTAAAAGAGGGAGAAGGACAAGTAGTGCCCTTTTGCTATGAGAGGAGGGTGCTTTTTAATTAATTCCTCTGCTGCTGCTGCTTTTATTCCGCAGGTAGTCTCGCTCCTGGCAGAAAGACCTCCCTTTCCTCACTAGGGTCATGACCACCTTTTCCTTTTTTCACTCTTATGAGCCACTGTTATCCTGCCCCTTGCTCTCTGTTCTTCATCCCTGCACTCTCTGGTCTTTGATCAGCTGAAACAACTCCTTTGCCAATTAATACCAAGGTCACCCTCTGTCTAGTTGGTCTCCAGCAAAGCTCCACCATTGCCTTGCCTTGGACCCCACAAGCCTTTTCTCCAGTCCAGACCCCAAGATGACAATATCTACAGCAGTGACTGTACTTCACACATCTTCCAGTTTCCATCTGCTCCAGTCAACAGAACATCTTCAGATGTTAGATCTCAGAAAGAACAATTCTCATTCAGTATGATCTTTCTTTGATAAGTCAATTGCTTTTGGGGCGTCTTGAGAAGTATTTAAGATAGAAGTTGTAAGGATCGGGGGCGGTGGCTCACGCCTATAATCTTAGCTCTTTGGGAGGCCGAGTCAGGAGGATTGCTTGAGGCCAGCAGTTCAAGACCAGCCTGAGTGAGGGTGAGACCCCATCTCTACAAAAAAATGCAAAAATTAGCCAGGTGTGGTTGCATGTTCCTGTAGTCTCAGCTACTCAGGAAGGTGGCTTGAGCCCAGGAGTTTGAGATTGCAGTGAGCTCTGACGATGCCACTGCACTCCAGCCTGGGCAACAGAGTGAGACCCTGGCTCAGGAAAAAAAAATAGAAGTTGCAAAATGCTGGCACTGAGCCAGAGCCAGAGCCAGCTGCAGCCCTATTTTGTCTGACAAATACAAGTTAAATTCTTTTTAATTGTTGGCATTTCAAAATCGGGAGATTCCACGTAAAAACTCAGATTTTCTGTTCTGTAAAGAGTAGGCCTGCATTCCAGCATGGCTTTCCTGACTGCAGCTGAGCGGTAGCTGCCGCCTTTGGACAGATGCCCATTTCAAGTTTCTTCAGTCCCTGCCTCCCCTACTGTTTTGCACCCACCCCATGTTACTCATTTACGTTACCTGCCTGGTCCTGGAGTTGATAATTCCTTGACTCCACCAACGCCAATAATGATCAAGACTGCTGTGAACCTAGCACAGTGACTTAGAATATTTTTTTTAAAATCTCTCAGCATAAAAGAATTTATAATTCTTACCAGGAAAGGTTTATATAGAGGAATTGATTCAAGAACATAAAAACTTAGAGATGCACAGTTCACTGAGCTTTTACTGACTGTTTGGCACCAGTGATTCAGAGTTGAACATGACAAAGTGCCTGTCCCCCAAAAGTTTGCAATCTGATGGTTGTTAAAAGACCAATAATGTCTTTTGGACATGATATGTGCACTGTCTAGAATCAATATCAAAAGTAGTGATTATAAATGGGGAAGAGCTTATCAAAATAATTTCTCATACCTCCCTAGATTCTGATATATACTTATTATGGTCAGGTTGTACACAAAAGATTCCAGTGTGTGCAGTTTGAAACGTTTTATTAGGGGACTTGGAGAGCTCACAGGACTGTTGGAAAGGCTCAGCTTCCAAGAACCACTCTCCAAATCACACTACAGATCTGGGCCTCCAAGGAAGCGACCTCCCCTGGCATGACAGGGAAGCTGGCACTTCCAGGAGCCATCTGTTGAATCCAGAATCTACCACCACAACTTCCAGGCCCAGAATCACAACACCAGTGTCATAATTCTCCAGCAAACTGTGCACTGATTGCTCTGATTCTCTCCTCATCCAAATCAGCGTTTTATGCCAAGTACATTAGATTGGCAGAACCCTGCCAGAAGGAGGTCTAAGAAATGAGTTTTTGGCTCTACACTCTAGGAAAACATATCAGAAGAGCATTGGAATGACCTATTGATTAAACTAATCCATAATACCTGCCACTGTAAGCCTCCCCTTCTCACCCTCTTCATAGGCAATCCCTGTCTGGCCACCTACAATTATGATTGGGGTTGTACTCTATCCCTCAGCTGTGATGGGTTTGAAAAAGGGCTGAAACTATTGATCTTGTACAAAGTCAGGAAACTAAGCCCATCAGCCAAATCTGGCCCAACACCTGCTTTTGTAGGGCCCAAGAGTTAAGAATGATTTTCACAGATTAACATTTGCCACCAATCTGGTGATAGGGAGAACTAACTTTGAATCCCAATTAAGCAAAATGTTATACCCTCTAAAAAAAAATTCCATTTTTCTCATTCATAAGCCCATATTACAAAAAAGTACTCTATTATTTTTTTTTTAATTTCATCGATTAAGTTTTCTTTTTAGGGGGAGCAATGTGTTTTCTCTCTAAGTGCCTACATTATTTCCTCAATTTGCCTCTTGGCACACAAAGCCTAAAATATTTGTTATCTGGCACTTTACCAAAAAGTTTGCTGATCCCTCATCTAGAAGAGTGCATAGTGTTGTAGAAACACCGAAAAGGGACAACCAAAATAGACCAGGAAGTCGAAGAAGTCTTTGGCTTAGGTTATACTTAACTAGAAATGCAATTAAGAGTTTTAAAGGAAAGAGAAAAAGGAGTGTAGAGACACAGAAAACAGCATGTGAGGAGCACAAAAGAGTTTCTGGAACTGAGACAACAGAATATACTGAGTACAGTGGCTCATGCCTATAATCCAGCACTTTGGGAGGCTGGGGTAAGAAGATCGCTTGAGCCCAGGAGTTCGAGACCAGCCTGGGCAACAGCAAGATGCCACCTCTACAAAAATAAAAAAATTAGCTGGGCATGGTGGTGTTTGCCTATAGTCCCAACTACTTGGGAGGCTGAGGCAGGAGGAAAGCCCAGGAGTTTGAGGTTTCAGTGAGTTATGATGACACCACTGCACTCTAGCTCAGGCAACAGAATGAGACCCTCTCTTAAAAAAATAAAAAAGAGAATATACACATGCAAAAGAATGAAGTTGGGCCACTTCATTATACCAAACACAGCAAGTAACTCAAAATGGATCAAAAACCTAAATTTGAGATCTGAAACTATGAAACTCTTAGAAATAATATAGGAGCAAATCTTCACAGAGCATAAGGGACAAAAGATAAAATATATAAATTGGACTTCATCAAAATTAAAAATGTTATTAAAAATAAAAAAAATCGAGAAAGTGAAAACACAACCCACACTATAGAATACTATATTTGTAAATCATTTATCTTATAAAGAACTAGTGTCTGGAATGTATAGAGAACTCTTTCAACTCAGTAACAAAGAGACAAACAACCCAATGAAAAAAATGGGCAAATGATCTTAAAAGAAAACACTTTTCCAAAGAAGATATACAAAAGGCTAATAATCACATGAAAAGATATTCAACATCATGGCTTTAGAGTAATGCAAATCAAAGCCACAATGATATACCACTTCATCCTGCTAGTATGGCTACAATGAAAAAGACAGATAATAACACTACAGTTAGCCCTCTGTTGTCTTTGTAGACTACAAAGCTACAGTAACCAAAACAGCATGGTACTGGCATAAAACAGACACATAGACCAATGGAATAGAATAGAGTACCTAGAAATAAATCCACATATTTATAGCCAACTGATCTTCAACAAAGACAACAAGAACATACAGTGGGGAAATGACAGTCTCTTTAATAAATGGTGCCAGGAAAACTGGATATCCATATGCAGCAGAATGAAACGTGACGCCTATCTCTCACCATGTATAAAAACAAACTCAAAATGTATTAAATACTTAAATGTAAGACCCAAAACTATGAAACTGCTAGAAGAAAACATAGGAGAAACACTTTAAGACATTGGTCTGGGCAAAGGTTTTATGGATAAGACTTCAAAAGCACAGGTGACAAAAAATAGACAAATGGGATTGTATCCAACTGCAAAGCTTCCACACAGCAAAGGAAACAATCAACAGAGCAAAGAGACAGACTGAAGGATAGGAGAAAATATTTGCAAACTATTGATCCAACAAGGGATGAATATCCAGAATATACAAGGAACTCAAACAACTGAATAGCAAAAAGAAAAAAACAAAAAACAAAAAACCCACAAATAATCCAATTTAAAAATGGACAAATGAACTGAATAGACATCTCTCAAAAGAAGACATACGAATGGCCAACAGGTTTATGAAAAAGTGCTCAACACTAATCAGGGAAATGCAAATCAAAACTGCAATTAGATATCCTTTCACCCCAGTCAGAATGGCTATTATCAAAACGACAAAAAATAACAAATGCTGATGAGGATGTAGAGGAAAGAGAACTCTTACAAACTGTTGGTGGGAATATAAATTAGTACAGCCATTATGGAAAACAGCATGGAGATTCCTCAAAAAACTGAAAATACCTACCATATGATCCAGCAATCCCACTACCTGGTATATATACACAAAGGAAAGGAAATCAGTGTGTCAAAGAGAAATCTATAACTCCGTGATTATTGTAGCACTGTTCATAATAGCCAAGATAAGGAATCAACCTAAGTGTCCATCAACAGATAAATGAATAAAGAAAATGTGGTATATATACACAGTGTAATAATATTCAGCAATAAAAGCAAATGAAATCCTATCATTCATGGCCACATGGATGAGCTTGGAGGGCACTATATTAAGTGACATAAATCAGGCACAGAAAGATAAATACTGCATGTTCTCACTTATATGTGGAAGCTAAAAAGTAGAGAGTAGAATGGTGGTTCCTAGAGGCCGAGAAGGGTAGTGGGAGGTTGGGAAGGAGTTGATTAACTGATGCAAAAGTACGGCTAGGTAGTAGGAGTAAGTTCTAGTGTTCTACATAGCACTGTAGGGTTACTATAATAAATAACAATTTATGTATATTTTCAAATAGCTGGAACAGCAGATCTTAAATGTTACCAAGATAAGAAATGATAAATGTTTTGAGGTGTTGGATATGTCAGTTATTCATATTTGATCCTTAGACATTGTACATGTGCATTGAAATATCACACTGTACTCTATAAGTATGTACAATTATTATTAATATGGGCTAATGAAAAATAAAAGCAAAAAAAGATATTTCTTGATATGGAAAGATGTTTATCATTAAGCATATGATGAGCTTACTAAAATAGAAATTGTTTATACCAGGGGTCAACAAACTTTTTCTATAAAGGGGCAAATAGTAAATATTTCAGGCTTTGTGAGCCATATGATCTCAGCCACAACTTGTCTTTTCTGCTGCTGTATTGAGTAAGCAGCCATAGACACTATGCAAACAAATGGATGAGCTTGTGTTCCAATAACACTTTATTTATGGACAGTGATATGTGAATTTCCTATAAGTTTTATGTGTCACAAAATTTAAAAAAGGAAAGAAAAAGATAACAAGTACAGTTGGCCCTCTGTATTATGGGTTTCACATCTGTAGATTCAACCAACCATGGATCAAAAATACCCAGAATAAAAATGAGCCTGTACTGAACATGCACAGACATTTTTTCTTGTCATTATTCCCTGAACAATACAATTTAACAACTTTTTACATAGTGGTTACATTGTATTAGGTATCTAAGTAATCTAGAAATGATTTAAAGTATACAGGAGGATATGTGTAAATTATAAGAAAATACTACACCATTTATATAAGGGACTTGAGCATCCATGGATTTTGGTATCCATGGGTGTCCTAGAACTAATACCCCACAGATACTGAGGAACAACTGTACTAAAAAGGATGTGGTAAAATTGGAACCCTCAAAATATTGTGGCTGTGAGTGCAAATTCTGCAGCCGATTGGGAAACCAGTCTGGCAGTCCCTCAAACAGTTGAACAGTTGCTACATAATCCAGCAATTCCACTCCTAGGTAATACCCAAGAGGAATAAAAACATATGTGCACAAAAAACACATGCGAGGATGTTCCATGTTCCTTGCAACATTATTTACAATAGCCAAAAAGTGGAAACAACCCAAATGTCCATCAACTGATGAAAGGATACACAAAATGTGGTATATTCATACAATGGAATGTTACTTATCAATAGAAATAAATGAAATACTGATACATACTATAATGTGAATGAACTCAAAAACATGATTGTAAGTGAAAGTAACCAGACACAAAAGGTCAAATATCATATGATTCCAGAATAGCCCATAGAATCAGAAAGTAGATGAGTGGTTGCCTGCTGGGAGAGGAGGGAGGAGGCGCTGGCAGAATGGAAGGACGATGGCTTAAAGGAGGAGTGTTTCTTTTTGTGGTGATGAAGATGTTCTAAAATCAGTTGTGG
Organism: Indri indri; assembly: GCA_004363605.1. Classification (NCBI taxonomy): domain Eukaryota; kingdom Metazoa; phylum Chordata; class Mammalia; order Primates; family Indriidae; genus Indri; species Indri indri. Next base: position 21,009 of record RJWJ010017579.1, on the reverse strand, counting down.
AATCTATTGCTGTAGTGATGGTGACTGCACTAAAAACCATGGACTTGAACACTTGAAATAGGCGAAGCTTATGGTATGCAAACTACATCTCAGTGAAGCCATTCCAAAAAATAAAAAATTAAGTTCATGGAACTACAAGAGGAGTTTTCCGATAGGGGAAAAAAAAACAAAGGCACAGTGGGGGAGCAGCCAGAGTAGAGATGTGGTGTCCAGATAATGCAGGGCCCTGTAAGCTCTTCAATGTGATCTCAGTTTTATTGAAGCATGTTATTGATTGATTGATCATTATTTATTTCTTTATTAAATCTGAGTCTTAGATCCCTCTGGCAACTCTATGGAGGATGTGTTAAAAAGAGATTGAAGGTGAAGAGAAGAGGGAGGAGACTCCTCTACCCATCTTGTGTGGGAGTGATTGAGCTAAAAGGGAGCTTGATAAATTAAGAGAAAATGAAGAAATTAAGAGAAAATTGCAGAATAGGCTGGGTGTGGTGGCTCACGCCTGCAATCCCAGCACTTTGGGAAGCTGAGGTAGGAGGATCCCTTGAGACCAGGAGTTGGAGACAAGCCTGGGAAACACAGTGAGACCCTGTCTCTATAAAAAATTAAAAAAAAAAAAAACAAAGCAACAAATTAGCCAGGTATGGTGGCACGCATAGTCCCACCTACTTGGGAGGCTGAGGCGGGAGGCTCACTTGAACCCAGGAATTCGAAGTTGCAATGAGCTATGATTGCACCACTGCACTCTACCCTGGGAGACAGAGAAAAACTCAGTCTCAAAAAAAAAAAAAATTCAAAAATTTTTGAAAAAGAAAATAGCAGAATCAAGAGACTAGAGGTCTTGATGTGACCAGAGGAAGAATATATTGGGAGTAGCACATAAGAGACTTGGGATGTTATAAAATAAGGTCAGAGAGCTATTTTAATTAAAGATTTGAGAGGTAGAGAAGTTATAGGTAATGACAGTTCAGTGTGAAGCTATGGGTTTGAATTTTCCACTGCACTCAGTGGAAGAAATATTGGTGATATTGCAATAAGCCAGCGATAAAACCTTCGGTATCTGTTGTGGAAAACAAGCATATCAGATTATATTTTCTTAGATAGATCAGTTAAATGCTATTTAAATGACACATCTAAAGTATGAGAATATAGAAAGATTAAAAATAAGAGGATAGAAAATGATAACACTCAAAGATTAACCAAAACAAAGTAGAGGTGACCTCTTTTGAATACCAGATAAATTAGACTTTGAAAGAAAAAAGTATTAGTAGGATCAAAAGAGACATTGTGCAATCATCAAATATTTAATTAACCAGAAGGTTAGAATTTTTAGAAATTCTATGCATCTATTAAGATAACTTCAAACTATATAAAACAAAACTTTGATAAAATACGAAGAGTAATTGACCACTTATAGCAAGAAATTTTAATAGCCCTCTCTAAATTATTAATAGTTTAAGAAACAAAAACTTAGTAAACCTTCAGAGGATTTACCTACAGACGTAGAAGCAGATTGAGGGGAGAGAATGAAATCTTTTGCATTGTTTTTGAAATTCCCCATCTGCCTAGGATGTGGAAAGTAGGAAAGAGATTTTCTCCCACCCTAATAACAAGAAAAGGCTGGATAAGCTACAAAAATTACAGTTTTTCTTGAACCCCTCAGAAGGTCCAGGACAACCAGGTGGCCTGAAATCTATGGAAAGAAAGGAACTTTCAGGGAGACTTGGGACACAAGCACTGAGTCGTCTGTGGGAGACCATGGGGGAAGGGATGCCAGGTGTCACACAGTGGAAAGGAAGAATTCAACAAAAGTTTTCAGCAAATGTCTAACATCTTAGTATGGGTTCGTGTGAGAATATAGATTTGTACCCACTCACAGGCTCTTCTCTGTGGACCTCCATTGTATACTCACAAGAAAGATTGATGATGGGGCAGGAGGTGAGAGAAAGCCTCAGCATTGAAGGCTGAGAGGAGAGGAGAGGCCACCTCTGCAGGAAAGCACAAATCCCCACCAAGACCCGGCTAAGGAAAAAAGCCTGCAGTGCTGGGGCAAAGCCTGGTGGCCACTAGGCACAGGTGAAGACCACTGCAGCTAGGGAGCTGGTCCAACCGTTTTGTTGGACCCACATCATTAAAGATCTCCTGCCACTGGGGGAAGGGCAAGAAACTCTCTTACTCGCAAGAACCACCAAAGATCCAAAGTATAGTTTGGCTGTTTTGAGGAGGAAGATCAGAAATACAGAGAAAGCCTGATATCCAAGACCTACAGACACAAGGCCTGCCTAAGACCAAGGCTAGACTGGGAAGACAGACCCTCTCGCTCCTGTACACCACCAGCACACACCAAGTAACCAAAGCGGTTGGCCACTGAGAGAAGAGTAAGTGTGAAGAGAGACCTTCTCCGATGGACAGATGTGCAGAGAAAGGCAAGAATATTGGAGCAACTTCCAGCAACCCAGCCCGCACCCAAAGCACAAGGTACCACTAATGAATTCAAAACCAGTGGTGCACTGAATATAACCACAGCAGCAACAAAAACCAAACCCTGATCAACTCCTTACTAAGTTTTCTCAATCTCCCATCCTAACAGGCTAGCCGTGGACTCTTCTTTATGTTGACTGCCTAGCGTAAATACTACTTAGCTCAGTCTCTGCTATCATACACACAGTGTCCGTCCACACTGTGATAAGCTGTGAGGCACACAAAAATGCCAGACAAAACAACCACTGTCAACAGTCTAAGTAATCAACAAGGACAGACTCAGAGATGGCCAAGATGTTGGAACTATCAGAAAGAAACTTAAAATAGCTGTGATTAATATATTAAAGGTTCTACAGAAAAAGGACAGTATGCATGATGGAGAATTTCAACAGAGAGATGGAAGCTACAAGAAAGAGTCTAGTGAAAATTTTAGAAATAAAAGGATATCAGAGATGAAGAATGCCATTGGTGGACTTATCAGTAGACTTAACAAAGCCAAAAAAAATTGTGAACTTGGAGATTCATAAATTTGGGCAACAGAGATTGCCCAGATGAAACACGAAGAGGAAAAAAAGGTAAAATTAATGATAATAAAGAAATAACAGAGAATTCAGGTACAACAGGTTAATATCAAATAGTCTAAAATATGTACAATTGGAATGCCAGAGGATTAGAAAGAGACAGGGACAGAAGACATATTCAAAGAGATAACAGAAGAGCATTATTTAAAAATAATGTAAGACATCAAATCACAGATCCAAGAAGCTCAGACAGCCCTCCAACAGAATAGGACTAATAAGGAGATAGAAACCACACAGTAGGTTAAGCAGGGGGATGTTTAATATAAAGAATTAATTATGGTAAAAGGATAATATTAAGATATCCGAAACTCTGTATGGTATGCTAGGGCTGAGAAAGAATACCCAAGAAAGTAAAAACGTGGAAGGGTCTTGGCCCTGTTGGAGATGGCATGTTCTGGGCACTGGGTAGCAAACAAGTTCATTGGCCTGGCCAGGACAGACCTGGTCTGGAGTTGCTGGGCAAATAATAGGTAACCTTCTGGAGTGCAGACTGGAGAGCAGCACACAGCGGGAGTCTGGGCACCCACAGGGGCAAGAGGTCTTCAGAGCTCAAGGGCCACCCTTGGGGATGGGAAACTTGCAGAAGCAATGGCTGTGAGGGACACCTGCAGCTGTGCGGGGGATGAGGGGGCATCCTGAGGGTGTCCATGCAGGCAGCTACTTGCAGGCCTGTAGCAGTTTGGCTTCTGTGTTGAGAGGGGCTGCAGGCTTCAAGGTCACAGAGGTACCACACTCTGAATCCTAACTAGACAGTTTCTACCAGTTGTCCTCAAAGCCACACCACTGACCCCTCCTGGCCCACACTGGAAATTGCAAGAAGCCTTTTTCTCCAATGTTGCTTCAGCACCCTCTACTGAGAAAACATAGCATTGTGCTCATTTTCAAGAAGAAGTGCTCAAAGCAATTCCATTGTTTATCACAGAGTATATACTGGAGGGTGCATTCAGAGCTGAGATGCAATAATGCATAACTGACACAAACCCCAAGCACGATAAATACCAAAATAAAACACACACACATACATCATCTAGATCATCATTTGAATGATAAGAATTACAACAGGCTTCTTGTCAGAAACCATGCAGATCAGAATACAGTAAAGCGAAATCTCTAAATGCTCACAGAAAAAACATCTGTCAGCTCACAATTATAGAATTCCCAAGTAAAATGTATTTTTAAATTAAAGGCAAAATAATGACTTTTCCAGACCAAAAAAAAGGGACTCGAGAATTCATTACCAGCAGACCTGTACTGTAAGAAATTGTAAAGGGCATTCTTAAAGTAGAACAAATATGATAATGGGAGAAATTTGTATCTACATAAAGAAACGGTGATTTCTAGGAATAGTTGAAAGGCAGGTCAGTATAAATTTATTTCATTTTTGATCACTCTAAAAATAATCAACTCTTTAAAGCAACAACAGTTGTAAGGTATTGTGTGTTTCTATCACAGGTAAAAGTTAAATGTTTGACAACAATAGAACAAAAGAATGGTAGAAAAGAATTGGGAAAATACTGTTTTCGGGCTCTTATACTATGTGTAATGAGCATTGTGTTATTTGAATATATCAAATATTCTAATGATACATGACTTGATAGAAATTGATAGGATATAGCAAATGACTGTTATATGCTATATCATAGTCTGCTGAAAACTCAAGGTAGAGATATTAAGAAGGCAGACAGAGGAAAAAAACATGCAGATAAAACAAAATAAGGTAGAGCCATTTAAAGGCAAGAAATTAGAAGCACGTTTTATCTGAGATAATATATGAGAGCATGGATTGGGAAGACCCCATCAATAAGTTCAAGAGGTTTAAGCATGTTCTCGTTCCTAAGATGGATAATGGATTGAGAGGTATTTGTTTTATTATACATCCTAGCTTTGCAAGCACGATACATTCTTTTGTATATATTAAATATTATATTAACAATTTAAAGATTAATTTCACATCTCCCACCAAAGAAATATATTCTATAGCTGGAAAATCAGTTCTGAAGTAGCAGGTATGTTCTTCCAGCCACCGCCAACCTCAATCTTGGGTTGCATGCTGCTGGTTGCAGAGCCATCAAAGTAGTGCTAGTAGTGGGGATTATTAAAAAATCAAGTGGCATTGGGGGCTGGGGGAGGGGGTGGTGTTGTCTTTTGTGATGCTCTAAAAAAAAGTGTCATTTCTGTCTAGCCATCTCCAGGAGGGTTATGAAACATCCTTATGTACACTTTCTAATTTTTTGTAGATTCTGAAAATTATATGAGAATGTTATCACTGATCCAGGTCATTGCTCTAAATTTCCTTGGCACCCAGGAAAAACAATGAGCTAGCTTTTTATTTAAATGAGGTAATCATAAGAATGCACCAGGAAGGCAGAAGGCTGCAGATGGAATTGGTTTAATGAAGGATTTGGAATAATAGAGTGAGACTTCTGTCTGGACCTTGCTTGAATGACACACCACTGAGGTTAATTGGATGAAGTGCAAATGTTTTCTTCCCCTTTTAATCACAAGTGCGTGGGGGAGCCACCATTTCCCAAATAAAATGCATCTTCCTTCAAGCTAGTGAGCTCTTGTCTGGAGCCATTGATTACGTCTGTGCGTTTACAGGGCCTGGGAGAACCGAACAGCCAAATAAAACCAAGAACAGAACACAGAAGTGATTGTTCTGAGGTCGGCTGTGGGCTTTTTCTGTCAGAAAGAACAGATGAGCGTAGAATGTCTTTTCTACACTGTGTGGTTAAAAAGTCCACTGTGAGGCTTCTCACTTGTTTCCCCACAGAGAGCAGCAGCCAAGGCTGAGCCCAAAATAAATTTTATTGAGTACCAACAATTACCCATTTCTTAGGCCTGGAAATTAAGTGGTAAAAGCTGTTTGGATGGGCTGGCTATATATTATATATATTTATATAGACACACATATTATTATTACACATGTATATATTATGTGTGTATATATGTGCATACACACACATACATTCATATCTTTACAAGTGCACTCCACTTTAAACGAAGGGAATACCTGAAACTGTCACTAATTCGTTGTCATTGTAGGCAAACCCTGTGGGTCTCAGTTTTAAGTCATCAAATTCATTCAGTCATTCATTCATTCAGGAGGCAGTTAATGCATGCTCAATATATACAGGCACAGTGCCATGCCAGCTTGTGCAGATGTGAGCCAGGCATCACACCCAGATACTTCACAGCCTGCTGAAGAGACAGCAAGGTGAATAATTACAACAGAATCCATTCGAGTCTTGATTGCACCATCTCTTTTATTGTCTCATAGCACTTTTTTCAATTTGTAATGCTACTTTACTCACCTGTTTACCTGCTGGGTGGCTGCTGCTCCCTGGGGGAAGGCCCACCTCTGCTCAACCAACAGTTCCATCTCCTGCTCCCCGGCTGTAGCAGCCACTTGGTACGAATGCATTGATTATCACCTAACAGAAATGTGCACAGGAGGCTACAGGCACCAAGCGGGGATTGCTTAACTCAGCCTGAGAGTGCAAGAACAACTTTACAAAGGAAATGATGCCAGGGTTGAGTGGTCCAGGATATGTCTGGGGGAGCAAAGTGAGGAAGAGTTTCCAAGGCCAAGGATAGATAATGTGTCCCAGGCTAGACACAGGAGAAAGCACTTCCTCCTCTACTTTCAAAAACCAGCAGATTGGCTAGGTGAGGCAGCTCACACCTGTAATCCCAGTGCTTTGGGAGGCCTAGGTGGAAGGATTGCTTGAGGACAGGAGTTTGAGACTGGCCTGGGCAATGTAGCAAGATCCCGTCTCTACAAAAAGAAATTTTTAATTAGCCTGGCATGGTGGTGCGCCCCTGTAGTCCCAGCTACTCTCCAGAGGCTGAGACGGGCGGGGTACTTGAGTTCGAGGCTGCAGGGAGCTGTGATTGTACCACTGCATTCCAGCCTGGGTGACAAAGCGGGACCCTGTCTCAAAAAAAAAAAAAAAAAAAAAAAAAAAACCTGCAGATTAAGATGCCTTCCACTCTAAATGCCATCATTTTAATTTTAATATGGAAAACAATTCTATTTTCAAGGCTGCCATTTTAAATAGCTTATTTTTCAATCAGTAAAGGGCATTGGGTTACTTTGAAAATTACAACACCTCACTTAGGAAAATCAGTTCATCTTGATAATGTGTATATTAAAGTTGTTTTTTTTCTTCTTTCTATTCCCATTTTAATAATTGTAATATTTCAGGGAATCCTTTTGTGCTGAAGTTTGCGTATCAGTAATCGAGATTCATTTGAGAACCACTGGAGAGAAACTGTTAGAATGCTGAGGGAGGAACAAATCTGTATAATCTACAAGGTTCTTACAACTATTCAGCTTCTATTTTAGCCAATAATAATGAAAGGAAATGCTTTAAGCAGATATTATGTGTCAGGCATATGTGCTCAATTAAACTACCCTGTGGTGAGAGTATATTATATACCCATTTTAAAAATGAGTAAACTGTCCATCAAAGATAGTAAGAAACTTATCCGAAGTCAAACAGTAACTAAGTGATGAAGACAAGATTTAAAGCCACGTGTGTTTATCCTTGAACGCCTTGCCTTCATAAACCATTCACAGGCCAGTACAGGTGTGCCTAGTGAGCAGGGCACAGGTATAGGCCAGTGTTTCCAAAACCATCATCCTTGGATCCCATTCTGCAGGAAGTACAGAGCGGCATGATACTCTTTGGATAAATAAATTTGAGATACTTTAAACGCTTGTTTTATTGCAAGACTTAGCAGAGCCATTAATGACTTATAACCACGTACCTTTCCAAGGTGGAGAAGAGCGTGTGTTTACTTAGCAAACGTTTGGGCCAGAGAATGCTGCATTTTTTCCTCCCCTAATAGGGAGCTGCTTGCCATGCCTCTCAGAACCAGGTTCAAGAACAAGTTGGGAAATCTTAACATAGAAAATAAATATCACTTCATAGACCTAAGGGCTCCCTTTCAGTCTGAGTTCAGCTTCAACTAGGTCTTCCTGAACCACTTGTAACTTTATACCACGTTCTCATAGCATCTCTGTGGGTTTGAGTTTTGGGGTTTTGTTGTTGTTGTTGTTGTTGTTTGCATTTTATTGCTGTTTTGCTAACCCTCCTCTGACGCCCTCAGGCCAACCTGGGCTCTGGCTTTTCTGCACTCCCAGTGTCTCTTCTGATTGGTTCTGTTGTGGCTTTTATTGCTTAGAATTATAATATTTCCTTCACTTTCTGCCAGCCCACCGGATAGTAACTGCGTTGAGATCAGGGACTATGTCTCTTTATATAGTGATCCCTACCACCTACCGTAATGACTGGCACATAGTAGGTACTCAGCATGCTCGATGGGTGGATGAATGGACGAATGAATGAATGGAGTCAGTCCGCCTCACTGGTTTGGGAATGCGTGGGTTAAATGAGTTCCGATAGCTGGATTGGAGCCAGCTGGTGGAGAGCCTTACATTCAAGGCTTTGACGTTTTTACCTTATCATGTAGGCAGTGTGAAGCCTTTAAAAGATTTTGAGTGGGAAATTTGAATACGGTATTTTAAAATGGCATTTAAAGAAGATGAATCGGGGAGGCCAGTCCGAAGACAAGATGTCTGTTAAGAAGCGCGGCAGCATCAGGCATTAGGCGGTAATAGCAGAGACAGCCCTCCTTGCTTATTTCTAGAATTGGTTTTAAATGAATGATGAGGTGAGAGTTTTAAATATATTTCTTTCAGAAAGCAGATGCCATTATGGAGCAGTGTAGAGACATAAAGATGAAAAATACCTACTCTTTGCTCTCCAAAGTCTCTTAGGAAAGATCAGTCCAAGATGCACACAAATAATAAAATACGGCAAACTGTAAGCATGTTATATAAAGGGACAAAAAAAGCGAGAGAACTAGGAAAACAATGGAAATTCCAAGTGAAGGGGTCTGAGACCATCGCACAAAGGAGGAAGGACCTGCACATGGCCTGAAGAGATGGATGGGATTCAAAGGGGCTGGATTGAGCTCTTGACGGAGACACCAACAATGACCCTTCCCCAGTGGCTCTCAGCAAATGTCCTTGGTCTAGGCTGGTTCAGGTTGACCCTCTTTTTTCTGGGGACGTGCATGTTCTCTCTGAGAAGGTGAGGGCATCTTTGTTCCCCACACTTTCTTCAAGAATTTCAGGCCTAGGGCCAACCATCTATCCCACCAGGTGTTCCCATTTTATGCTTGTGTGCAAAAACAAACACAAAAGCAAAAACCTTGGCATGCCTTAGTTATTCCTGAAAGAAAGCAGTCTGCATCTACTACCTCCTAAATCATCAGAAACCCTATGAGGGCTGAGTCTATTGCTCCCATTGTACAGTTGCAGCATGTTGAGGCAGGGAGATGGTAGCATATTTGCTCAGTTTAAGTTCATTATGGAGAAATCCTGATTCACACAGGTACGGCATTTCAAAGGAAAAATTTTGTTAGGAAACTGCCTCACAACTCTTTGAGAGTCTTCAGCTAGACGAAGATGGCGAAAGACAGTTTGTTCTCAGGTCCTCGTGAAAATCGTGCAGCCAGGCAACACACAGACGTGAGTGGTGTTCATAGTGGTGAGGATGGTGACAAGCGCCCATACTTGTGTGCTTTACAAAGCACTTATCCGTGCATTATTTCATTTGTTCCTTATGCCCTTCCTAACTTGTTGGTAAGTCAGTGATTATTACCCTCATTTTATAGATGAGGAAACCGGGGCAAAATGAGGAATCGAAGAGAATCTTTTTGCAATGTGTGCCATCAACCCTAAATGCATTTGCGTATGAGTCTGTATTTTCAGATCCTGGGGTTTCTATTTTTTCCTCAGTTTTACTGAAAAATAAATTTTTTTATTAATAAAAATTGTATATATTCAAGGTGTACAAAATGATGATTTGATATGCACACACACTGTGTGATGGTTATAATCAAATTGGATAATACATCCATTGCTACTCATAGTTACCATTTCATGGAGTGGGGGAGGACATTTATAATCTGCTTTCTTAGTGAATTTCTTATAAACTATAATCACCATTCTGTATATTAGATCTCTAGAACACATTCATTTTACAACTAAAAGTTTATACCCTTTGACCAACATCTCCCCATTTCTACCCCCACCCCTCCCAGCTTCGGGCAACCATGGTTCAACTCCGCTCCCTCCTGGGGGTTCTTAAAGTTCCTCAGCCCTCGGTTGCATTCCCAGCCATACCACAGGCCATGAGACAATTCCAGTGAAAACTTCGGGGAGATGCGGCACAGAGCTTCTGCTGCTCTGAGCTCGAGGTTTCCACATCTTATTCAGAAATGCCTTCTGAATAAGCTCTTCACTTTCTCTTAGGCTGCTCCCTTATCTGTAGAGAAAATGTGTTGATGTTTGTCTGCTCTGCTAGGTATAGGGTGGAAAATGGGCCTTTCGTCCCTGACATCCTATGGGAAGCCCTCAGTCCCAGCCATCCTCAGCCAGCAGGGTGCTGCCACTTTAGGAGGCTGCCTGTGGTCCAGACAAGAGCCTCGGTGGCTGTTCAGAGCCTGGGCTGCTATACCCGGGGCCCTTCTTCACCTCCGCCCACTCTGCTTGACTCTTCTGTTCCCTCTTTAAAAATTCACATTTGCATCCACCCTGTTCTCTACTTGGCTTCCAGTGACTCACTGTCTCCTCCGGGGAAGGAATCCGCATTTTACCTACCATGTCATCTCTCCTTTCCTGGATTTGATTGAGGACCAGCTATGTTTGCATCTCTAGGGTATACTGAAGGGCCTCTTTCTCACACTGCAGTCCTAGGCAACCTTGATGAGCACAACCCTTTGGGTTTCTAAAACCCACCTCCAATCTTAGCTCAAGGGTCATATCCCATGTTTAAAAATGAACAAACAAACAAAAACCCTTTCTTAGCACTGATTTCCAGGGAAATTCACTGTCTCGTCATCTGCGGGGCTGGGGGTGAGGGTGGAGGGAGAGAACAAGAGGAAAAGTGCTATTGCACTGTTGCTTTTATTCATCCCCAGACATGGTGGGAGTTGGTTGGGCTTTTTAGCTACTAGACACATGTTGCTGTGGATATGCAGTGACGATGGTGTCCCCTGTTTCTGGGGGTTGGGAGGATGGGTCTTCTTTCCCAAGAAATCCCAAGCTGAGTCTCCTAAAGGTAATTTCTTATCCTCAGGGCCCAGCTCCACCTCGCGGGCAGATTGGTCTTTCTTATCTATACTTTTTCTGTAGTTGCTTGACACGCGCCAAGCTGTGTCCCTATTTCTAGACATCTGGCTTCAGAGCCTTACGTGATTACCTTGTGAGGAAGAAGTGGACAAGAAGAAGGAGGCTGTCAAAAACCTAATAGGTTCACCTCTCTTCACGAAGAAGTGCCATTGAGGTGGCCTCGTTGCTTTTCTCGTTTCTGAGGAAGTCAGTACAAGGGTTGCTGAGAGTTCATCCTCTTTGGCCTGTTGCTGCACTGAGGAGCGTGAGCCCATAAAACGGTGGAATTAGGCCTATAATAGAGAGTTAAGGTTGCGAAGAGGAGAAAACTTAGGCCTTCTTGGAAGTTGTCCTGCGGAGACTCTAATCCTTTTATCATGTTTCCTTAAACAACACGCAGCAGTGGTCGTGCACCAGGGTCCTGCTGCCGCCGCACTCCACTTTCAGGGTTAACAGCCTTCAGTAAGAGCTGGGGTGTTTTATAACCTCTGTTGTTGGACAAATGGCGTGCCCAATTAAAGAATGCCAATTCTGCTGCTTACTAGCTTGTAGCCTTGGGCCAGCAGCTTAACCCCAGCCCTTCATTTCTGTCTTCTGTAGATAGACCAGGGACGCTGATTCCTGACCCCTGTCCAGGCTTCTGATGACGATCCAGTGGATAATGTGCAGTAAAACCCTTTGCAACTCATATTACTGTGGGGATGGGAGGGGTTTGCCACCATCATCCTCCTCTTAGTAAAAAGAGGAGCTTTCGCCCATGGTTGTAATTAGCGCCTGCAGTGGGCACTGTTGATCCCCTGGCTGAAATAGCATCCCCAGGGGGTTGCTGGCCTTCTGATCTTTTGAAGAATTCTTCCCCACTATAGAGGAGTTATCAGAAGCCAGCTCATAGCATGCTAAGAGCGTCTGAGAGGCTTTCCCTAGCAAGGTGCCGAGAGCTCCCGTACTGCCGTCTAAGTATTTACTGCTGGGATTTGGAATTGGTGGAAGGGAAGCCAGCCTTCATGCCCAGCCTGGTGAGCCCTTCACCCCTCTTTTCACCTTACCCTCTCACCTCTCCTCCTTCGTCGTGTAAAGTTGTGAGCAGCATCCAAACGTGACAAAGTCGCCCTGGGTGATCGTGCACATGCTGGTTTCAGCATCAACTCTTCCTGGGAAATGTTCTTTTCCCATTAATGTTGAGAAAGTGGATAAACACTTGACCTGCGAGGGTTTGTACTGGATGTGCCTCCCCACCCTCCACTTACAGGTGCCGGCTTGCCACCAGCTCAGCACCCCACGGCCTCGCTCCAAGGAATCCTGGCTCCACTGCAGCTCCGGCTCAGCTTGTCAAGGCGGTCACAGCTGAAACTGCTGAGTCTGAGAGTCTCGTGTGCGGGTTGTTTTTACAAGCCCACGTCCTGGAACCCAATACTGAAAACCAAACTCAGAGCTGCCAGATCAATAGTTCAAGCCGTAACAGAATCATTGGACACGGATTCCCAGGACCCAGAGGATAATCCCAACCCCCGAGCCCACAGCGTCCTGAGCTGGACATGTTGCTTCTCTGGTCGTACAGACATAACTTCCTTTCTGCCAAATTCTTGGTTTCGCTCTCTACTGCCAAGGTCAGCAGGAACTCAGTTTATCTGCTGGGTGACTTCTAGCTGGGAAATAGCCAAAATTGGGAGAAGCGGATTGTTGTAAAAATTCCCTACCTTGTGTTAAAGACAGAGACGTTCTAAGACACATTTCTGATACTAAAGACAAGCATGCACCAGTTTTGGGTGGGCAGAGTCCCTGTTTTTAAGTTGCTGTGAGTATAACATTTGCCATGGTGTTAAACAGGAAAACTGCATTTGAAACACTTAAGAACCTAAAGCAACTACACCTTCCGGTTGCCAAACACTTTGGTTTGACAGGGCCCTGTGTCTGTCATCCTCAGCTGAGACCATCAGAGGAGCATTTGCTGAGGGACTTGCACACAGCCTTTGGCCCAGCAAAAAGTCTCAGATTCCACAGTAAGGGGCTTAGCTGGGGAGGATTTTCTAAAATCTCTGGGCAACCACATCGCTCTTGTGCTTGGCCAGCCACTTAAACCTTTCTCTTCTCATCTCACCCAGAGGATGGACATGCACGAAGATTCACTTTAAAATGTCAGCCTTTTTGTTTAGTCCTGCAGTGAAGAGGCCAAGACCTTAGGATTAAGCCCCTTCCATCCAGTTAGCTTTGCAGAGAGGAAGAAAAAAAAAAAAAAAACATCCACGAGAGGCTGCCCTCGGACCACAGCCCATGAAACCAAGAGCCCCTGAAGCTCCCCTGGACCACAGTGTTGAGGAATTTGGTGAAGGAGTTTCACATGTGTAAAAGACAAAGTGTTACCCTTTCCCCCAAGGGAAGCTGGTCTTCATCCTTACTTTACCAGGGCAGGATATCCTGAAAAATCTCTTTTTGATGATATGTAAGAGGGAGAGTCTATTGCAGTTAAAGGCAGGGAGAGTAATGTGTACAGAGGGGCCCTTCTGATTGACTGAGTCGCTCACATCTCAGCACATCACCTTCATTACAGGCAGAACTTTAATCAGAAGTAAAACTTATTCACAGGAAAAGTCATCTCATTTTTCAACCATGCACCCACCTGCAGAGAAATACTTAGGATTTCCTCTCTGCTCAGCTCCTGGAGTTCTTTTAATCAGAGACGGAGAGCTGAGGTTTTATAATAATCATTACTTTTATTGATATTAGTAGATCACAATGTTCTGGAAATGTCGGGTTCTTCTGCCTCTTGGGTATGAAGCTGACATATAAATAAAGGGCCCCAACTAATCCCAAAACACTAATGGGCATTCTGCATGACAAATAGGCGTCAGGTGCGCAGTAAGCACGGTCGCTTGCACGAGCCACCCCTGCTGCTGAGACAAATCCCCAGGGTGATGGCATGTCCTCAGATCGATGCCAGGACCTCTGCACATTTGAAATGTAAAATATAAGCAATCTATGATTTCCTAGCCTAATGTGATTCCAAGCGAATGTGGAGGGTTGACAGGTTATTTATCAAAGCGTGGGACCTGGTTTGGGTTTCAATCAGGTACCAAAAATACAGGGTTTGTGCTTGTTTCAGCAATTCCAAAATGGCACAGTCACGGTCCGCTGGAGCCAGAAAGGACTTGGAAGGTCAACTCGTCCCAGACCCTCATTTTACAGATGAGTTTTTGGGTTTGGGTTTGTTCAAGTTCATACAGCAAGACGGGCGACAGAGCGGGGATGGGGACCCAATTTTCCTGGCTTCAAGCTTGTCACTCTTCCACATCCCCTCCCCCACCCCCACCGGCCCCAGCAAGTCCAGACCTGTCTGTCTGTTTTGGAGCACCTAGGGAATAAATCCTAGCACTTGGGCATTTTGGTTTTGGCTTTATTTTTCCGTTTGGAAAAATCTGAGATGCAAGTAAGAGAAACCAAGTCTTCCTAAGCAGAAGGCTATATTGGGCTGTATTGGGAAGGTAATAGTAGCTCTCAGACTCGTAGAAAAGCTAGAGAAACAAGCTCAGAAAAAAGTGGCAGGAAACAAGAGCAGTTTCAGGAAGACTGGGCAGCAGAACATTCCGGACAGTGTCAGCAAGGTGAGGCTGCCAGAATGAATGAGCCCTTTTTTCTGTTCTCCCATAACTGCACTCAGGAGCAAAAGTCCGTGGAGAGACTTTGATCTCCAGATCCAGTTAGCTCCTTGGTGTTGCAGGTAAATAAACATTGTTTGGGATTATCCGGAACTAGCATTCAGTGGATTAGAATCCTGGAGAGAGGGTCCAGTGGGCCCCGCAATGTCCACCCCGTTGGGTGGGCATGCTGGACAGCCAGAAGAAATGGACGTCCTGTGCGTGGACATTGCTGTGTTCGCCAACATGTCCCGATCTCCTTGCCTTCCAAACCCCGGAAGCTACACGTAGCCACGTGGCTTGATTTGGCTCACGAAACTTGAACAGAAGTGACGTGGGTTGATTTGGGGATGGAAGCATTTAAGAACTGGTGTGTGCTTCTCCACACATCTTTTCCCTGCCGTGACAAACTCTCGGGCCTGGTGTTGATACGGCAACATCATAAGATGATGGGATTTCTGTCAGCTTGTGTTTCTAAGGGATTGTCGTCAGCTGAGCCTTTGGGGTTGTTACAACCGACAGCATAACCTAGACGATCCTCACCAACGCATCCCCTTTACACAGTGTTCTAGAGTGTTCATAGAAAGGGAAGCGACGATGTCAAATGTCCCGCCACATAACCTGGGGAGAAATCTGCCTGGCAGCTTGAAACACTGCAGGTATGACTAGAAGGTGGGGTAGCCAATCACTGCACCCAGCCAATCTGAGATGCCCAGACTTAGAGGATTATTGTTGGATAGGAAACCAGTGTGCCCGGGATGTGAGGCACAAAATGACTCCATTAGCAGCCCACTTTTTAAACAGTAGGTGTTTATATAGAGGAGGAAGCAGTGGTGTGTTTGCATAAGAGACATGCCATCTCTACATACATAATTTTATCTCAAGGAAGTTATGTCTGACAAGTAAAGCTGGTTTGATACAATGAGAAACTCTAAATTAAATATCACATAGAAATCATTACAATATTTCCAGAAATGAAATATGAACAGGCATAAAAGTGCCCAATGAGACATTGCTGGATCCCCTAAGGGACATCCCTGGATATGAGGTTAAGAACCCCCTGACTTGCCTTGAATCGAAAGATTCGTTGGTACCGGGGTGGACGCACTTGCCTTGGTGTTGCCCGGCTCAAGCCATCAGGGGTTGACCACTGTTTGAGCCTCTGGGTTGTTTCCTTCCACTACAAGGAGGTCATTTCTGGGTTCATTCTTCCTTACTTCTTGAGGATGTGGCAGAGATACCAAGTCAGGCCCAGGAGAGAGGGTTTTGAATAAAAACAGCCTAGTTAAGCATTGTTATATTTATTTTTCAGTGCATTGCCATGTCCCTTTAATCTGCCTGCTTTTCTTCTAAATTGGTGAACTTCGAAAATTAAGCAAAGTAATTGTTATCTTCCATTCCCGGCCAAGCCTCCAGGGTCACCTTTAGGTTTGGTCTTTCTCCAGGATTCTCAGAAACTTTTCGATGTTAACTTTTTGATTTATGTTCTGTCTCCACTTGGTATTGAAAGTAGCTATCCTTGACCAAGCTCTGTGTTCTGTGATTGGGTCAAAATTGGAAGAAAGATAAGTCCAAAATAAAACAACATGATTTAAAAAAAAAAAAAATTATGTGATATCAGCACAGGAGAAAAGTCAGGTTTTGCAACACGTGAAGCTCAAATTTGCGAAAGACTGGGGCCAAACGTTGGATGACTTTGGGTAGAGATTGGGGTCAGAGGAGACCACTGAGGTGGTCAAAGGTCACATTGAGAAAACAGGATTCAATCCGAGCTAACTGGAGATGTGAGTGAGAAGCCAAGAAAAATCATGTGTCTGAAGGGGAACAGAACCAAGCAAAAATGCTTAGAGCAACAATCCAAAACCTAGACCTAAAACCCACGGTACTCTGGTACATGAAACATCTCTGACTCAAAAGAGCAATTGCCTCACGCTGCCCACACACGGGTGCACGTGCGCACGCACATGTACAATTTTTTGTTAATCTTTTATCTCCGGGGACAGGATATTGTCAAATCTAACACTTCTGAATACAAAATAAGAGCATGACAAGTCATTTTGTAGACGGGTAGAAAAACTAGCGGCGTGCACGCTACACATTACAAATCCCAGCTCCGAAATGGGAATTGAATTGTTTCCATCTCCTAACTGTGTTTACATCTGAGAATTTGCAGATAGAGCACTGAATATTGTTCCCGACATGTAATAAGTGCCGCATACAGGTTATCTACTGTTGTTATTTGAAAGTCGTTTCATTCTCCGCAAGGTAAGTATTATCATTCTTAAGCCTTGGGAAGACTGAGGCCCAGAAGTTAAATCATCTGCCCCCGAATCTCACAGGACAAGACCTGAAATTGGAGTCCAGGTCTTTTTCTGACTTCTTATCAGGTTCTTACCGCCCCCCCCCCCATTATTCTGCTCATATTGGGGCTCTGCGTGGCGTTCTTCATAGTTGATGCATGGAGAATCACCGACCTTTGTAAGTGAGAAAATAACTGCACGTAATGCGGGTGCTCACACTGCCCCCAATTTGTCCCTCTGGTTTGCCACCCAGGCATGCGTGACGATGACTTCACAGGGAGAAGCTCCGCGTTCTGAAGCCCCGTGCACGGAACACATCAAGCCTTCATTAAGTTGTGTGTGGGGTTTTTTTTTAAACCTCAATTCTGTTTAAAAATAACTTGATTTAGCAATTTGCACAGTGCCTCCCTAGACCATACTTTATGAAGTGGAACAATCACTTAAATGTTCAATTATCCGAAGCAGAGAAGGCCAGAGGAGGCGCGCACAAACCACGCCCAGGGGAGGAGGAAGCGCACTGCGAGTGGCAGGTGGCACCAGGCCCTGCCCCTCCACCTGGGCCCCCCGAACCAGGTAGGGACAGCTCCTGACCCAGACGCACGAAGGCAGCAAGTGGAGCAGGGCTGCTGACCCCAACAGCACCTACAGCCATTCTTTTTTCACAACCAGACACTGGACCCATTTGCCACCTGAGCAGACCCATCTGTCACCTTGGCCACTGCCAGTCTACACCCTTGCTTTGTGTTCAGCTTTGGAAATGAGGGTCCCCGCCCTAACTCTGTCTGGGTGCCTGGCTGGTTTCCTTCATAGTTCGCATGAAAACTTGCATTGTTTTGTGTTTGCCCATTTGTTTGGTTTCTTGACTCATTCTCCAGTCTGCTCCACCATACTGTAAGCTTGTTGGGGCTAGATCACATCGGGCTTGTCACCGTCGGATCCCCAGTACCTCCCGGTGCCTGGTCTGTCATTCCCGCTCTGTATCTGTCAGTGAGCGAGCTCTTCCCTCTGCTGTCTGCCCGGCTCCTGACCGAGGTGCCTGACCTGACCTTCACCCAAACCTACTGCCCTGGGCTTTGGAACACTGGTGACTCCTGATTTCCTCCCCGAGTTCTCAATCCCATGAGCATCCCCCCACCCATCCCAAGTCTCAGGATCAGCATCTGAACTCCTCCTCACTGCCTGCTGGCTCCTGGCCCCGGAAATACATCGTCTCCATCTAAATTGCACTTCCACAAGCCTGGAAAATGGAAAGTTCCACTCAGCTGCTGCCAGATTCCCCAGCATCAGGTATTTATATTAACGCTCGCCAGAGCTTGCTGGGGAGGTGGCACCAAGAATGCTGTCTCCAGCAATGCTTAGGAGTGTCCATGTCACGGCACTAATCGCTAGAATTTTTTTATAATGATTTATTATATTTCTCACTTTAGGGGAAATATCCCAGCTACTTCTGGTCACTGGATTCCTAAACATTTTACTGAGATGTCAGGCTCTGGAATCTTTATGGAGTTTATCTCTGGAGTGTGTGTGTCTTGCCAAGATCTCCGCCCTACCAAGCCATGTCTTACTCACCCAGATCAGTAAGCTCAGCGCACTATTGATGTAGTGGATCAATGACATGATCCCGTGGGATGTCGAGAGAGGCCAGGTCTCTCTGGACTGCATTATGACAGAGGGCAGGGGAGTTAACACAATCCTGAGTCAAAACTGTAAATGTCACTCATTCCACATGAAGGTGAACTCCTTTTTTA
Organism: Indri indri; assembly: GCA_004363605.1. Lineage (NCBI taxonomy): Eukaryota > Metazoa > Chordata > Mammalia > Primates > Indriidae > Indri > Indri indri. The sequence continues at coordinate 2,085 of RJWJ010017579.1, read as the reverse complement.
AAAAGAATTCACAGACAGCATTGCATTTATTGTGTACAACATGATGTTTCCAAGTATATATACATTGTGGAGTGGTTAAATCTAGCTAATTAACAAATGGATTACCTCGAATAGTTATTTGTGTAGGGAGAGCATCTAACATCAACTCTTTTTTGCATTTTTCAAGAATACAATATATCATCAGCTGTAGTCTGCTTGCCGAACAATAGATCTCTTGAATTTATTCCTCCTGTCTAACTATAATCATGTATCCTTTTACTGACATCTCCCAGCTACCTCTCCCCCTAACCAACCAGGCTCCGGGAACCACTGTTCTTCTCTCTACTTCTATGAGATCAACTATTTTAGATTCCACATATGAGTGATAACATGCAGTGTTTGTCTTTCTGCACCCAGCTTATTTCTCTTAACATAGCGTCCTCCAGGTTCATCCATGTTGTTGCAAATGATAGGATTTCCTTCCTTTTCATGGCTGGGTAGTATTCCACCGTGAACATATACCACATTTTCTTTACCCATTCGTCCGTGATATACACTTAGGTTGATTCCATATAGTGCTGCAATAAACATGGAAGTGAAGATTTCTCTTCGATATACTGATTTTATTTCCTTTGGATATATATGTATATATGTCCAAATATATATATTTCCTTTGGATATATATGTGTATATGCATATATATGTGTGTATACACACACACACAGACACACACACACACACATCCAGTAGAGGGATTGCTGGATCATAGGGTAGTTGTATTCTTAGCTTATTGCAAAACCTCCATACTGTTTTCCATAATGGCTGTACTCATCTACATTCCCACCAACAGCATGTGAGGGTTTCCTTTTCTCCACATCCTCACCTACGCTTATCTTTTTCTTTTTGACAATGGCTATCACTTCACTAACTTGAGTGAAGTGACGTCTCATTGTGGTTTGATTTGCATTTCCCTGATGAGTAGTGATGTTGAGCATTTTATCATATACCTGTTGGCCATTCATATATCTTCCTTTGAAAAATGTCTATTCGGGTCTTTTGCCTATTTCTGAATCAGGTTATTTGTTTTCTTGCAATGGAGTTGAGTTCCTTATATATTTTATCAGATGCATAATTTACGAATATTTTCTCCCATTCTGTAGGTTGTCTCTTCACTGCTGATCATTTCCTTTGCTGTGCAGAAGCTTTTTAGTTTGATGTCATCCCATGTGTCTGTTTTTGCTTTTGTTGCCTGTGCCTTTGAGATCTTACCCGAAAAATCATTGCCCAGGCCAATGTCATGGAGCTTTTCTCCTCCTGTGTTTTCTTCTAGTAGTTTCATAGTTTGGGGTCTTATGTTTAAATCATAATCCATTTTGAGTTAATTTTTGTATATGGTACAAGATAAGGGTCTAATTTTATTCTTCTGCATAGGGATAGTTAGTCCTCTCAACATCATTTATTGAAGAGACTCTTCTTTCCCCATTGTGTGCTCTTGGCAAAAATCAAAGGCTGTAAATACGTTTTATTTCTAGGCTTTCTATTCTGTTCTATTGATCTGTGTGACTGTTTTTGTGCCAGTATCATGCTGTTTTGTTTACTATAGCTTTGTCGTATATTTTGAAGTCAGGTAGAGTGATGTGTCAAACTTTAAACACTAGAACTTTTTTAAAGTATTGCCAATTTGATGATTTTAAAAATTAGTTTCTCATTTAAAGTAGTCATTTAAAAAATTGCCGTAGCTATTTGCATTCTTTTTTCTGTGACCTTAACTATTTTTCTTTTCTTTTTTTTTTCTTTTTATTTTATTTTATTTATTTATTTATTTTTTTATTGTTTGTTGTTTCTAGGGGTACAGGTGTTTAGGTTACGTATGATGCCCTTGCCCCCCCTTCCCCCCAAGTCCCAGACCCAAGCATGTCCATCTCTCGGAGGGTGCGCATTGCACTCTTTGTGTATGCATATATCCGTCCCCTCCTCCCCCTCGCCCCTCCCCCTTCCCCCTCTCTCCCTACCCGACATCCAATAGATGCTATTTTTATATGTACACTTATGTGATGTTCAGTCACTACCAATTTGATGGTGAGTACATGTGGTGCTTGTTTTTCC
>RJWJ010017578.1:0-32783 GCA_004363605.1 Indri indri | reverse complement strand
AGAAAGCCATGGCCTTGGAAAGCAGCCTCCCAATCGATTTCACTTGCAGGGTAGAGTGGGATGAAGACTGCCAGCCACAGTCATGAGTTCCCAGCCACAGCTACGTTGACACCCACCTGGCAGGCCTGGAATGAGCTTTTACAACTGGTACCCTACATCCTGCTGTTGTTTCCAAATAGAAAGATCAAGTTTTAGCCTCTGAGTCCACTTCATGGCAGCAAGCTCTCAGTTCAAAATGAAAAGCTAGCGGAGAAAGCCACAGCTGTATGACCCTCCCTCCAGGGGCATCTATCAACAGATCAACACTCTGAAAGCACAGCTCAGAGCACAAAGAAAGTCTGCCTTTGGGATTCAGTGTCTCTCCTGCACTTCAGGGCCCTGAGGTTTGAGAATGGAATTAAGAATTGTGGACTCTGAAGACTGCCTAACAGATGGAAGAGTTAGCAGCCAATGATGGCTACAAAGTGAAACTGACATCTCTTATTGGAAGGGAAAGGAAAAATACCTCTGAGTTCCACAGCTCATCTCCTCAGCCCTGAAGAAGCCTAGAAGGATTCCTTGAGATGGAATTGAAGAGACCTGGGTTGTGGGTACCTATTGTTATTTCTGAGAGTCCCAATGCTCTCCACTAATTACTGCATACTTACATGTAGCGCTAAGTGCTTTATGAGAATTATCTGGATCAGCCCTCACAGCCCTGACCCTATGAAGTAGGTACTATTATTGCCTCCATTTTACAGATTAGAAAGCTGAGACACAAAGAGGTTAAGCAGCTTCCCCAAGATCCAAGTAATAGCTTGTTGTGGCCTTGGAATTCAAACACAGGCAGTCTATATCTAGAAGCTGTGCTCATTACCACTACCTGTGCTGCCTCTCGATAAAGTCGTCTTTTCATAGTCCTTACCATACCTATAATTCTTTATTTAAATGCTTATCTCCTACATGAAACTTGATGGTGGGCACAGTGTGTTATTCATTTTCTTGTTGATAGTGGCCAACACAGATCTGAACACCAAGTGGATGCACAGTGAACGTTTGCTGAATAAATATTGAACAACTGAGTATTACTTTCTGTGTCTTGACATCAGGGAAAGATAACGGAGAATTGAGGGAAGATGTAGGTTATTATGGAACTAAGGACCCAAGTCCTCTGGTGGTGACAATGGAAATTGCCACCATAAACTGGCATTTCCTTTGAGTTGGGTTTTGCAAACTGGGTTAGGTATGGCCAATGGACACAGCTGTACATGCCATTTTTGGCCCAGGATGCTTTTCTGTACCTCTTCTTTGACATCAGCACTCCCCCAAGTTTTGGGTACTCCTCCCTCACTCCCTGAGGTTTAAGTGGGACAGTCAATCACAATTTCCCACCCATCCCCAACCAGGGAGGACTCTTTTATTTATTTATTTATTTCAGAATATCACGGGGGTACAAATAGTTTGGTTACGTACATTGCCTTTGCACTGCCCAAGCCAGAGCTAGAAGTGTGCCCATCCCCCAGAAAATGTGCACTGCAACAAGAGGGAGGACTCTTGACCTAAACCTGGCTGGCCATTTAGGTCCTTCCCTGGATTTTGGAATTGAGAGTAATGGAAGTTTGGAGATACCTGAGGCTGTGTCAACTGAGTGCATGGAGGAAACCAAGCTGCAACGTGAGAGGTTAAGGCCAATGTGCAAAGAGAAGCAGATAAGCAGGGATGTGCGATGGAGGCAGAAATATACCAAGTGACATGATTTGAGGCCTTAGGTCAACCACCCCTGAGCATAAATCCACCCTTAGATGTCATAGCTTTCTGAGCCTTTATCTTTCCTATTTGCCTACGCTACTTTAAGTTGCTTTGTCACATGCAACTAAAAGAATTTTTTTTAAGAGAGTACCCTATAGTAGGGTTTCCAGGTTGAGAAAAAAGAATTGCATGGGACATACTTATACTAAAAATTATTAGTTGGTTGTCTGAAATTCAAATTTAACTGGGCATTGTGTATTTAACTGGCAACTCTTCCCTATAGAGATAGACAACAGTGTTCTGGCAATGTTCCAAACCTACGTGACAAACAACACATGAGTCAATTTTGCCAGAAGAATTTTTTAGGAAGGGATAAAGCTAAGCAATTCAACTGGGTAATTTAAAAATATTATTATATTAAAATAACCACAGATAAGATATAAGCTGTAATAATTAAAACAGTTGGTAGAGGCACATCAATAGACCAATGGATCAGACTAAAAAGCCCAGAGACAAAATAGAATATATAGAGGAATTTAGTATATGATAAAATTAGCATTTCAAATTAGTAGGAAAAAATGATGGATTATTCAATAACTGGTGCTAGGATAACTGGATTGCTGTTTGTGAAAAGAAAACTTAGGTTAGATCCCTATTCTATATCTTACTTTAAAATAAATTCCAGATGGATAGAAGATATAAACACGAAAAAAATTAAATAATAAAAGAATTAGATAAGCAATGTTGTGTTGTAGCCAAGAACAACAAAAAATAATTAGAAAAAATTGCAAATTAAAAAAAAATCTCAGAGAGGTGAAGTCCTGTTTATGTATGATGTAAAACTCCAAAGTCATAAAGATTAGTAAGTTTGACCAACATGCAAGTTAAAATTTTTTGCATCATAAAAACCACCCATGATAAAGCCAAAATCAAATAACAAATGGAAAAATATTTGCAAATATATAACAGGCATAGAGTTAATTTCATGAATATATAAAGAGCTGAATACAAATCAATAAGAAAGAGATGCAACTAACAATATAATAGAAAAAGGTGCTAAGGATATGAAAAGGCAGTCCACATTGAAGGCTCTGTAGACTCTTAAACATATGAAAATATGCTCAAATTTATTCATAAGAGAAGCACGAAGTAAAATGATAATACAGGCCATTTTTTTTTTTTTAAACAGGGTCTCACTCTGTTGCCCAGGCTAGAGTGCAGTGGTGTTATCCTAGCTCACTACAACCTTAAATTCCTGGGCTCAAGCGATCCTTCTGCGTCAGCCTCCTTAGTAGCTGGGACTACAGGTATGTGCCACCATACCTGACTAATTTTTTGTTGTTGTTGTTAAGACAGGCTCTCCTTATTTTGCCCAGGCTAGTCCTGAAGTCATGGTCTCAATCAATCCTCCTGCGTTGGCCTCTCAAAGTGCTAGGATTATAGGTGTGAGCCACTACGCCTGGCCTGTAATATCATTTTTAATCTATCATATTGAAAAGATGAAAGAACACTTTCAAATGCAACAACAATGGGGTGCAATTGGGTATTATTTTTCAAAATTACAAATGCAAAGCTCTTCAACCCAGGAATTTGTAGGATATGTTTATCCTACAAACATATTTGCATGTGTGTGAATTAAGAATGTACTGCAGCATCATTGTAATAGCAAGAGACAGGAAACGATTTAAGCATTCATCAATAAAGGACTTATAAAATAAAACAAATTTTTATAAAATAAAAATTAATTTATTAATTTTATTAATGAATGAAATACTACACATCTCTAAATAGAACCAGGAAACATGTTTTTGTTTGCACATGGGTAACCTATATCTAGAAAGATATGCAAAAAACTGGTAACAGGTGTGGCTGGGGAACATTTTTGTGCTTTTCTAATTTTATACCATGTATATTTACTACCTATTCAAAAATAAGTAAATAAAATACATTTTAAGTCTAAAATACCTTAAACTGAAAAACATAGATGTGTTATGGAGTAGATTACAAACATTGTGAATTTTTAAGATATCCTGCAAGAGTTCAGAGGCATTTCAAGCTCTGATGAGCACCTGGGCTTTTGACCCTAGACCCAGGGGTATAAGGGTAAAAATTGAACTCTCTCAATTGTCTGGAACACTCAGAGAAAATGTGTGAAAAGCACTGCTTTGCAAGTTAGCAGGACCCTGGGGGCAGGACCTGGGGGAGATGTCCCTTGAAACTTGGAGGTAAGGTCATTCTCTGAGTATATATATGAGTCAGGTTCCAATCTAGAAAACAGAAACCACTCTTAAGTATTTAAAATAGGTAATTTAATCCAATTATCTCTGTGTTGGCAGAGATAAAAAGCCAAACAGAGAATAACAAAAATAGCCCAGCAATGAGTGATAGGAAGAAGCAACTGCCACCCTATCATCTGCCAGAAGGTAGAGTTGGGTAGGTCATTGGAGATAGCCTGATGTTGAGGGGCGGGGAGGGGATAGATACTCTGGCCTGGAGGTGGGGCAGGGGGAAAGGTATACTCTGGCTTTTTCCTTGATCCCTCCATCTCCAGAAAATGCCTCCCATTGATGGAGCCCAGCAACTCAGCCTGGAAGCCAACCAGTACATGAGTGCAGGCCATGCAGACCTTCACAGGATCAGCCCTCCACTGCCATTTTGAAAAGAGCAGGGGAAAGGTAAAGAATGGACTTGAAGGCAAAACAGACCAGGATCAGCACATATGGAAATGAGAAAAAAATCAAAACATAATTGATGAATCCCTCTCCTTGAGAAGAATCAACTAAGGGTACCTGCACAAAGGTGGGTTTCTAGAACTGCAACATTAAGATCCCAACATTTTCTCCAAAATGTCCTTTATAGCCTGGTTTGTCCAAACTAGAATCTTACTCTGGCCCATACACTACATCTGGTTATGTCTCTTAAAACTATTTTAAACTAGAACAACACCTTTTCTTGACTTAGTAAAGGAAAGAGGCCAGTTGTTCTTAAAATGTCCTACTTTCTGAATTTGTTTGTTGCCTTTTGCTTTTCTTTAGCTTGATCCCCTATCCTGTAAACTTGATTAATCCAAGTTAAACATTTTTAAAAGAACACATCATAGTTGATGGTGCCTACTTAATGTTGGCATCCCAGCAGGAGACACATAATATCTGGTTGTTCTGCCATTAATAGTGCACAAATTTACCACTGTAGTAGGGTACATTAATTTTAAAAAATCATGAGGTTTATATTTTTTTAAAAAAGGAGAGCTTTATTTCTTGTGAAGTGTTCTCTACCTGCCTGGCCATTCTGATAGGCTTGGAAACACTACTCCAGCCATAAGCCAGGAACACGTGTTTCAAGGGAGAGAGAAAAGGGGAAGGGATGCTTGCATTATTTCGGGACAGGAAATAAAAAAGTAAAAAAAAAAAAAAAAGAGAAAGAAAAAAAGGGGGAAGGGATTTTATATTTAGTGGGGTGGCTAATTATACATATTTTACAAGCTATAGGAGGAGTCATGAATATTTATGAAGAGAAAACGTGCATGCGTAATTGTGTTTTATACCTCCAATCCAGTCATGGCTGGGAACTCAGTATTAAGCCTTTTTTCTGGGGTCTCCTTAATGGAGAGAGATTAGTTGAGTTAGCAGAGGAGGGAGGAGTTTAGGATTTTATTTTTAGTTCACAAATGGTAAGAGCCTGATAACTTCATTTTACAGTTAGTTAACTTTCCCCTTAGGACCAAAAAGTATAATCACTGTGGGACTTACCCTTTTCAAAGCTCAGTTTCCTCATCTGAAATGTGAATAAATACGGTTGTTGAGTGGATTCAATAAATTCATGCATTCAAAGAGCCTAGGACATAGTAAACACTCAAATAAAGCAGCAATTATTGTTATTTTGGTTGCTACTCTACCATCAGAAAATGTGGAGCACAAGAACAAAAAACTCCTTCTCCTCAGTTCCCTCAATCCCTTTCTAAAAGAGGGAGGCAGGCATTTTAGAGTCTGATAGAACAGGCTGGAAGTTTGGCCTTGGTGCTAGAACAGGTTATATATGTGGACAAGATACTTCTATCAATATCTTCCTATGTAATAACTACCATTGTGGAGGGCTGGAGTATGTACAGACATTTTATTAAATACTTTAGAAGCATTTTCACATTTAATTCTTTCTTAAACCCTGCGAGTAAGAATTATTACCCATATTTTTCAGATGAGGAAACAAGCTCAGAAAGATTAAATAACTTGCCTGAGTAGGACAGCTAGGAAGCAGCGAGATGAGACTTAAGAAACTGGGGATTTTACGATCTCCTGGGGTTAATGAGACTCAAAAAAGTCAGGATATGGAAAGAGGATTGTGCTTGGCTTTAGTGCTTTAAAAAACCTGATTTCTCAGTTGTCACCTTCTAAATAAGCTTTCTCTGTGTTCTATAAAGCCGAATTCCTTTCTGATTCATTTTCCTCCCGTAGTATTTTGCTCCATATAACCTACTACTGTCCATGTTGATTTTTTTTTTTTTTTTAGAGACAGGATCTGGCTCTGTTGCCCAGGCTAGAGTGCAGTGGCAACCTCAACCTCCTGGGCTCAAGGGATCCTCCTGTCTCAGCCTCCCTAGTAGCTAGGAAGGCAGGGGATGTTTTGTAGGGGGGGTCTCCCTATGTTGCTCAGGTTGGTCTTGAACTCCTGGCCTCAAGCATTCTATCCCCTTGGCCTCCTAAAGTGCTAGAATTATAGGCGTGAGCCACCATGTCCCTACCACGTTGATTTTTTTTTTTTTTTTAGACAGAGTCTCACTCTGCTGCCCTGAGTAGAGTGCCATGGCATCAGCCTAGCTCACAGCAACCTCAAAGTCCCGGGCTCAAGCGATCCTCCTGCCTCAGCCTCCTAGGTAGCTGGGACTACAGGCACGCGCCACTATGCCGGGCTAATATTTTCTATTTTTAGTTGTTTGGTCAATTTCTTTCTATTTTAGTAGAGATGGGGGTCTCACTCTTGCTCAGGCCGGTCTTGAACCCCTGAGCTCAAACGATCTGCCCGCCTCGGCCTCCCAGAGTGCTAGGATTACAGGCGTGAGCCACCGCACCCGGCCTCGGCTGTTTTTCTATGTTTAGTAGAGACGGGGTCCCGCCCTTGCTCAGGCTGGTCTCGAATTCCTGATCTCAAGCGATCCTCCCACCTCGGCCTCCCGAATTCCTGATCTCAAGCGATCCTCCCACCTCGGCCTCCCGGAGTACTAGGATTACAGGCGTGAGCCACCGTGCCTGGCCCGTACCGTGTTGATTTTAAAAGCTGTCTCACACCATTAAAATGTCAACTTCATCGGGACAAAGATTTTTGTCTTTCACTGCTGTTTTCTCAGTATTTATAGCAGCACCTGGCACACAGCAGAGAAACATTAGATATCTGTGGAAAGAATAAATATGCCCTTCCAGAATTATCAGGAATCACGATTAGGCTGGGTGCGCGGTAGCTCACGCCTGTAATCCGCCTATAATTTGGGAGGCCCAGGCGGGTGGATCGTTTGAGGCCAAGAGTTGGACTAGCCTGGGCAATAGCCACACCCCCGTCTCTACAGAATAAATTAGCCAGTCGTGGTGGCGCGGTACTTGTAGTCCCAGCTACTCCGGAGGCCGATGCAGGCGTATCGCTTGAGCCCAGAAATTTGAGGTTGCAGCAAGCTGTGACGACGCCACTGCACTGCAGCCTGGGCGACGAGTGAGACCTTAGCTCAAAAAACGAAAAAAAAGAAAAAAAAATAAAAATAAAATAAATCAAAATTGAATGAGCGTGGATTGAACCTCGTAGGGATCCTTAGCGCTCCTTCTCGCCCTCCTATAGGTGAAAGGAAGTGGGGGGGGGGAAAGCCCGCCCCTCGCTCTGCTATAGGCGGCCAGGGCTTCCGTCTTCGGGTTGGTCTGGTAGGTTCCGCAGCGTCGGCGCTTGCTGTGTGCGTCATTTCCGGGCGTCACCGAACGGAGTGGACAACGGCCTAGAGAGAACATGCCCAAGTGAGTTGGGGGCCTGAAATCTGAAGGTGGTCGCAGTTACTAGTTGGCTCTGTGGGACAGTGGATTCTGGTTCTCAAAGCTTCGAGGGATAGGAAAAGATCGGGGAAAAGGAAGGGGGGAGGCTGACCGGGAGCTCTGGACACCCCTTTTCGAGTGCGGAGGTCGACCCCGCTTAAGGCAGCAAAAAAAGCCTGGTTTATGTTAGGAAGCTTTATTTGACGCTTTTGAGTCGTGAGTAGGTTAGGTTTTTTGTTTGTGTGGTTTTTTTTTTAACCTTCATTGAGCAGCACTTCCGTGGATGGGCATCTGTTAACTGGTTGTCATCTGTTTTATCTCTTTTTAGGTTTTATTGTGACTACTGCGATACCTACCTCACCCATGACTCTGTAAGTGGCGTATCTTTTCATAATTTCAAGAAGACTTATTGTGTAATAATCAATCAAGATTTTGTTTTTTTTAGGTTGAAGTTTGTGCTTTTAGCTTGCTGAAGTTTAAAGCCTACTGCTAGGAGAAATTAATTGGAGGTGTTTATTTTTTCACCTTTCTTGTAAGTGTTTTCATAATTTGAGGACACTTGCAAGAGTTAGTCTTCCAGCAGTCACTGTTTTCATCGGAGATCCAAATGAATAACGCTTTAGTAAATTTCAGGATGAAAAAAATTTAAGTAAATATTCCAGCAGAGTGTCTCAAATATTTGATTGTGTCAAGTTCCTCAAATGTTTGATTGATTAAAATGGGAAGAAATGCCTTGATATAAAAGAGTCCTTTGATTAGAAACTGCTTGACAAATAATGCCACCTAAGATTCAGTGGTTTCTTGTGTCAGTGTTCACATGTTTTACACGGATCATTTTGTTTAATGCTCTTAATAATCCTGTGAGATTAAGTACTTTTATTATCTCCACTTTACTGAGAAGGAAACTGAGACAGTGCGTGGATAAATAACTGACTCTGGATATTACAAAACCAGTAAGCTGTATAGAAATGGTGTGTGAGCCCAGGCAGTCTCAACTCCAGAGCTTCTATTTCAGCAGTTCTTTTTGGTCTCAGGGACCCTTAACCCTCTTAAAATATGTTTTTAAGAGTATAATTACTTTATATTTTTTATAAATCGGGCAATGTGGTTTGTATCGATACTGCTGTATTGGCCGGGGGTGGTGGCTCACGCCTGTAATCCTAGCACTCTGGGAGGCCGAGGTGGGAGGATCACTCAAGGTCAGGAGTTCAAGAAGCCTGAGCAAGAGTGAGACCTTGGGTCTATTAAAGATAGAAAGAAATTAGCTGGACAACTAAAAATATATAGAAAAAATTAGCCGGGCATGGTGGCACATGCCTGTAGTCCCAGCTACTTGGGAGGCTGAGGCAGGAGGATCGCTTGAGCCCAGGAGTTTGAGGTTGCTGTGAGCTAGGCTGACACCACGGCACTCTAGCCCAGGCAACCAATTAAGACTCTGTCTCAAAAAACAAACAAACAACAAAAAATAAATAAAAAATAAAAATAAAAATATTGCTGTATTTGAAATGAAAACTTAAAAAATTTTAAAATACTCATTTAAAAGTAAAAATAACAAACTTTCTATATGTAATATTTTTAAAATGAAAAAAGCTATTTTCCAAAAGAAAATATTTATCACGGACAATGGTATTGTTTTAGTATTTTTGCAAACATCTGTAATGTCTGACTTAACAGAAAACAGCTGGATTCCTGGATTATCATCCATTTCTGCATTAAACTGGTTGAAGTATACAAGAAATTTCAACCTCACAACTATATATTGTTGAAAAAATGGGGAGAAGTCTTGTGTTTTTTTTTTTTAAGACAGAGTCTTACTCTGTGGCCTGGGCTAGAGTGCAGTGGTGTCAGCCTAGCTCACAGCAACCTCAAACTCCTGGTCTCAAATGATCCTCCTGCCTTAGTCTCCCGAGTAGCTGGGACTACAGGCATGCGCCACCATGCCTGGCTAATTTTTTCTGTTTATAGTTGTCCAGCTAATTTCTTTTTATTTTTGGTAGAGACAGGGTCTCGCTCTTGCTCAGGCTGGTCTCGAACTCCTGAGCTCAAGCAATCCTCCCACCTCAGCCTCCCAGAGTGCTAGGATTATAGGCGTGAGCCACCGTGCCTGGCCGAGAAGCCTTGTTTGTTAATTGTGGATATTCTTTAATACTTTGTATTATTATTACACCAAAACTCAACACATGGTTAGTTGTAGTGTGGAATCTGAAACCATTTCAAACTTTTCATACTGTTTCAGTAAGTCCTGGCCAGGCAGGGTGACCAGGGGTTTATACCTGGAGTTACAACTTTTTGTGAATGGACTCTTACAGTATATATTCTTTATGTGTGTGTCTGACTTCTTTTCCTCAACACAATGTTTTTGAGATTCATTCATGTTGCATATGTCAGTGATTTTTTTCTTTCTGAGTAGTATTCCATTGTGCCATGCACATGTGATTTTTATGAAGATTAATCAAGACACTGTAAAGTACATAGTGTTGTGCCTGGCACATAGTAATTGTTCAATAAATATTAACTTAAAAAGGTTAAACATGTAGAGTTTAGTGTGTATCAGTTAATACCTCAATAAGCTGCTAAAGAAGAAAAAGATTAGTAGGCTAGAGACAAAGGTCTATAGGTCAGACACATGAAGAATATATGCTGTAAGAGTCCATTCACAGGAAGTTGTAACTCTAGGTAAAACCCCTGGTCACCCTCATCTTTATGTGTATGGAGTCTATTCTCTAGACCTATAGTCATTTAAGAACATATTCTTATAGGCAGTTACTTAAATGTATGTAAGCTGTATCATTTTGCCATGGAATAGCCTAAGAAAGGGCATTAAAATTGCATTGTGGTCTAAATCAGGGGTTTGCAAATCTTTTCTTAAGGGCCAGGTTGTAATGATTTTAGGTTTGTGAACATGATCTTTGCTGCGATTATTCAACTCTGCTGTTGTCGAGAGGAGCCATAGATGATACATAAATGAATGGATGTGGCTGTGTTCCAATACTTTTTTTTTTTTTTTTTTTTTAAACAAAAACAAGTGGCTGGCCTATGGACCATAGTTTGCTGACCCCTGGTCTGGAAAATAAATATAGTAAATAAATTCAGTATGTTGCTGGAGAATGTTTATAAGTTATGCTTTAGCAGCCAGCTAAAGCTGCTAATGCTAGCCAGGCTACCTATATTAAGGTAAAGCTTTATAAAATATTTAGTTTTGGAAATTTGTTTTTATGTCTGATATGACCTTTTTGTTTTACAGCCATCTGTGAGAAAGACACACTGCAGTGGTAGGAAACACAAAGAAAATGTGAAAGACTACTATCAGAAATGGATGGAAGAGCAGGCCCAGAGCCTGATTGACAAAACAAGTATGTTTCAGCCTCTTGTTCTGATGTGTTAAAATGGTCCCATTCTTTCTTTGTCCCTGTCTCTCTGTTGTTTTTCACAGAAGCAACTCAGTCCGAATGATAAATAGGAGCATTTAGACATGGTGAATGAAAGAAGTGGAAGTTCATTGGTTTCCCAGGGAAATAGGAACACATTAATTGATATTAATTGCTGAGGATAGTCAGAGATAGAGCAATCAGGTATGGGTTAGACTGGGAGGTGAGGCAGAGAAGAATGGAGTTGCCTAATGTTTGTCTATTGATGTGGACCAGATTTATATAGCAAATTTATATAAAACCTCCTTTGTAGCAATCCATAGTTTTTAGAAGTGTTTTCCTGTCGTAATAGGAGAAGGTAGGGAGTAGATTTATGATTCTCTCCAAGTAGTTTGAGAGGCTTTATTTAGGTTTCTTAGTTGTAGTCTTGACAAAGAGAACTAGTCAAAAAGAAGCTAAGTGATGTATAGTATCAAAATAGTCTGAGTATGTTTTGGACCCCTGTTGTACCTCATAGTCTTTTTGTTAATTAGGTACATTTTATTGTTCTGGTTTGTTGGGTCTAAGGCACTGACAGAAGGAGATGTTGCATTTTTACTTTAGATCATCCTGGTGTATTTGAATCACGGCCTTTTAAAATCATTCATTATACTCAGCTGGCAGGCAAATGTGGACTTTGTGATGTGATTTTTTAAAAACGAAACTATTGTGGTAAATTTCAAATAAAGGAAAAAGATAAGTTTAATGAAAGACAATCCCATTCTGCACCTCCCCCCCCAATTTCTTATCACTCAGCTGCATCACTCTTGTTTCGTTTATACCAAGGTTCTCTTGGACATTTAGTTTATGCCAAGGTACTATGGACATACAGTACAATTCTTTGTTTTGGGGGTCTATCTGTGCTTTGTAGGCTGTTCAGCAGGATCCCTGGCATCTACCCGCTAGATGCTAGTACCTACCCTCAGTTGTGACTATTATAAATGTCTCCAGGTATTGCCCAGTTTTCCCAGGGGGGCAAAATTGTTTCTGGCTGACAGCCACTGAATTTACTCCCTTTCTCCCTCCTGAATTATTATGGAACAAACCTCAGACATTTTCCCATTTCATGTGAAAAAATAAATTATGCTGTAATCTTTTTTTCCTCCTATTTGAAAAGATGTTAGAAATTTCTTGGCATTATAACATTAATAATATATTCTCTAGTTAGTTTTCATATGCAGCAAAAGAATTTGGGGTGAGTAAACATTTTTATTTGAGGAGAGGAGGCAAACCCTCAGGGACACACCTTATGATGTCCATGATTATGTTGACATTGAGTTGGAGCCAGTGGTTTAGCTTCTCCCTTTTCTTTACAAGCTGTCCTCGTACACAGGATGTGTGTTGGGGGTTTGATTGGAAAAGCCCTTATTGGGCTCTAACCCCTGATAGAGCACAGGCTTTATTCAAGGGCATATGAGCAGCTTTCATAAATCTCCACTCTGGGTCATTTTTTTGGATCTGAACCCCATGAATTATCAGTGATCGACTTGAATAATTTGACCTTGTTTGCATGGATGGGGATGGAGTGGGATGGGCCGCAGACAGCACTGAGTTGGCAAGGGCTTACGTGAGGAATAGAGTTTGCGAGTGTGTAGTTTAATATTTATTTGTGACTCCTTTCTAAAACCAAATGCAGATGAACTTCAGTTTCTTTAGTTTTCACTTGGGCCTCATATCATCTGAAAGAAAAATTAAAAGTTGATTGTATTGGACTTTTTTAAAGATCATAATCTCCTTTAGGACAGGCTTTTGCTTTGAAATCTTTGCTTTTTTCTTCATCTCCTAGCTCAGTGCATTAATTTCAAAACTGATTAACCAACATGGTGTATTGTTTTGACCCAAGACAGCACAGAAAGCATAAAAGGAAGGGTAGAAATTTTATAAAGCCTGACCTTTGGGCATGTATGTATACTTTTCAAACAAAATTACGATTGGCTTGAATTGATTATAAACCACATCTACAGATAAAGATGACTGCTTCTCTTTGGTGAAAGACATTGCTAGGAGGGAAATTTTCATTCCAATCTCGCGTAGTTTAATTTAGCCATAGAAATGCTAAGTAAAAATAGCTTAAAGAACCTAAATCAGTAAACCAATTAATTGCAATTTTAGGTAGTGAATACCTCAAAATGATTTTAAAACTATAGAGCCATGATGTCATAACTTTAGATGAATGTTTGCAGGAATAAAGTAATTGGAACCATTAAAGATTTAAACAAAAGCAGTTATTTTAGTAAATGGGTTGTTCAATTCTTATTCATCATTCGTTGTGTTTTTTCTCAACTTTATATCCAAAGCGGCTGCATTTCAACAAGGAAAGATACCTCCTACTCCGTTCTCTGCTCCTCCTCCTGCAGGGGCGATGATTCCACCTCCCCCCAGTCTTCGTAAGTTTAAAGTTTTTACCTTAAGGGCTGTAACTGGGCAGATTATTCTTTGATTATGTTAGATTATCTCACAGTTGGCTTTTGAATGCTTGTTGAATGAATACATAGATAGTTACAGAAAACAACTTTGGTGGTATAATTTCTAAAATAACCTTAGAGTTAAGTTTCAATTGCATTGTTACTAGGATATTGTATTTGTGGCATCCCAAGTGTTGGTGCAAGACAAATTCAAATGGAAAGCTCAGAATGAACTTGTGATTAGATGAGCTGATACATGAATAGGAGTTGCTGAGTACATTAAAGTATTTACTGCTATGAACACAGCACTGGAGGACTGAAATAGCTGATAAGCTCCTCAGTCTCTCCCCTTATTTTCTAAACCACCTAATGCTGTAATACATACTTTGTGGAAGATAAGAATTGGATAGTTGAAAGTGGAGTGGATCATAGGCCTCTGCTCTCTTGGAAACTTTGTTGTTTCTGCATGGCAGACAGGAAGAGATTGAGTATTGTACTTGGTTGTAAGTTCTTTGGCTCTTCTAGAAGGGTCCAGATTTGAAACCGAATTCAGAGACCTAAACTCAGTCTTGTAAGTAATCATGGATATAAACACAGAGAAGTAAGCCGTTTGTAGTAGTTACATACTAATGTAGGTCGACCACCAATGGCCTGCTAAATCTTTTCTGGGCTTCTCCCATCCTGGGACCTGGTCAGGCCTCTTCCCACAGCGACTCTGAGGTCACTTCTCTCTCCTGTTCCACCTTGACTGGCTGGCACTAAACTCCATTATTTTTAAAAGCAGAATAGTCTGTGGTATGAATGTACCGTAGTTTACCTCACCATTTTCTCGTTGTTGGATATTGAACTTGTTCTAAATTTTTGCTATTGTAAATGATACAGTCAGCTATATCTATGCATGTAAGTCTTTGTATTTCCAAAGAATCTTTTAAACCCAGGTTTTGATTTTTTAATAAAAGATCTAAAAAGGGACCACTTATACACTGTTGGTGGGAATGTAAATTAGTATAACCTTTATGGAAAACAGTATGGAGATTTCTCAAAGAACTAAAAATAGAACTACCATTTGAGGGGCTGGAAGAGAAAAAAAAACCACTACCATTTGATCCAGCAGTCCCACTAATGGGTGTATACCCAGAGGAAAAGAAGAAATCATTATATCAAAAAGATGCCTGTGCTTGTATGTTTATTGCAGCACTGTTCACAATAGCAAAGATATGAAATCAACCTAAATGTCCATCAATGGATGATTGGATAAAGAAAAAAAATATGTGATATATATATACATATATATATCATGGAATGCTACTCAGCTGTAAAAAAGAATGAAATCTTATCTTCTGCAGCAACATGCATGGAACTAGAGGCTGGTTTTTTTTTTTTTTTTTTTTTTTTGAGACAGAGTCTCACTCTCTCGCCTGGGGCGAGTGCCGTGGCGTCAGCCTAGCTCACAGCAACCTCAGACTCCTGGGCTCAAGTGATCCTCCTGCCTCAGCCTCCCGAGTAGCTGGGACTACAGGCATGCGCCACCATGCCCGGCTAATGTTTTTTCTATGTATTTTTAGCTATCCAATTAATTTCTTTCTATTTTTGGTAGAGATGGGGTCTCGTTCTTGCTCAGGCTGGTCTCGAACTCCTGAGCTCAGAACGATCCGCCCACCTCGGCCTCCCAGAGTGCTAGGATTACAGGCGTGAGCCACCGCGCCCGGCCTAGATGCTGTTTTTTGAAGTGAAATAACTCAGAAACAGAAAGTCAAATACTGCATGTTCTCACTTATAAGTGGAAGCTAAATAATGCATACACATGGACAGAGAGTGTGGAATAATAAACATTGGAGACTCAGAAAGGTGGAAGAATGGGAGTGGGTGAGGAATGAGAAGTTACTTAACAGGTACAATGTACACTATTCTGGTGATGTTTATACTCTTAATAAAATCTCAGACTTAACCGTTACATAATATAACCATGCATCAAAACTGTACTTTTACCTCATAAATGTACCCAAATTTAAGAAAGGGGATCTGAAATTCCATATTTGTGGCTTAAGTTCATCAGGAGCTCTACAGAAGGTACAACCTCCTCCCCCTTTTAAAATTAAAATCTCAGAATTTTTTTTAATCTGGGGAACCTGAGTTCATTTTCTAAAGTTTTATGGCATGTGATTTTTTTTGGATCCACTGTTATAAAAAGAAACAATAAGAGGTCTATTGTTTCTGAATTTGAACCAGTTCATGAGACCCTATTACTTTTACTAAGAAGAGAGAATGTCAACATATAAGCATACCTTAACCACAGGCTGTTTTCTTTATTTCAGCGGGTCCTCCTCGCCCTGGTATGATGCCAGCACCCCATATGGGGGGCCCTCCCATGATGCCAATGATGGGCCCTCCTCCTCCTGGGATGATGCCAGTGGGACCTGGTAAGTTTGAATATCTTTCCTTTTAGTTTGCTCCATTGTGTTTTAGTTCTCCAGTTAAATGGAATTCCTAATCAGCTGTCTAAATGTGTTTTTGCAACAGATTAAATTTGGTCAATCATGTAGGATAAAAAGATTCTTGAAAAATTTGGGAGAGGGGCCTAAAAAAGAAAAAGAAATACTTGTTTATCAGTATAATTGGGTGATATCCAAGGACCTTGTCCTACTAAAAGCAAGATAGGGCTGCTTCTGTTTTTCTTCTTCTCCCTCCCTCCTGTCGTCTTGCCTTATTCTGACTTTTGGCCATTTATGATGAATAGAAAGATAGATGAACTTGTTCCATTTGAGGGGTGGGAGAAAGGTAGATGTATTTTCTCAGTTTTGATTTGGAGCAGAGCTACCTTCTGTTGCTGGTTTAATCTTGCAGGTTAACTAGGCCAAATCAGTATTTGAAAAAGACCTTAGGCTGGTAATTGGTTTTTTTATTCAGGAAGTGGAGGGGAAACCTTATACATGAAACGTTTTGTTTTAATGTAAACATAAATGTTCAGTAATTTGTAAATCTTCCTGATACATGGAGAGGACCTTTGCTTAGAGAGTGAGTCCACTGATTCTAACACCATATATTTCTTGCATAAACCAATAAATCATAACCATTATGCATCTTCTACCAACTTTAGTTTCATTTTTTTTGAGGTGGTTAGAGACCTTGTGATACAATCTATTAATAGTTCCCATTCTTCATGATTATTTCTGCCTTCCAAATTTGTGAACATTTTTGGGGGATGATTTGCCTCAGTTTTCTGAGTATCAAGTTAGCTTTCCAAGAAACAATTTTCATTTCACACTCATATTTTATTGGTTTGCAGAATAGATTATATAATTAGAGTAATAACTACAACTGACATACCCAGGTTTGGGAACAGATAGGACTGATGCCTGTAACTTATCTGGAAAGACAGGGTGCAAAGTTATTAAAGTAGGTTCCTAGCCGGAAGTATTCAGTATACTTGCTGCCGATATCATTTAAAGGGGTAGATAAAGAGAGTTCCTGCCTTACTGACTTGAACCCAGAACATAATCAAAATTATTTAGATGGCTTTAGTATCCTAAATCAGGGTCACAAATTCAGATTCCTAGAGAGGTTAGGGATGTGGTGAACTAGGGAATACACAACCCATCTAAAGAAGTCTTCCAGAACTCAGCTTCAGCCTGTAATTGACATTTGAGAATACAGGCTTGGTGTTGTCAGTTCTCCTCAGGTTGTTTTTTTTGTTTTGTTTTTTAACCAGAATAGAATAAGATTGTGGGATTTGTGTTAAAATAATTGATTAGGTGGTGGTGGGTGGGCAGGGATAGGAATGGGTGGGGAGTGTAGATAAACAAAGTTGGCCATGGGTGGGTAGTTGTCGAAGCTGGATGATGGATACATGGATGTTCATTATACTCTTTTTTAGTATTCCTGTGTATGTTTGTATATTTCCATAATAAAAAGTTTACAAGAAATAGGGAATCTAGACTTCTAATGAAATCTCAATGTTGGCAACTATTTCAAATTAAATCCGCTATGGATACCAAAGAAAACAAGTTTTCAGGTGCCCAGTTTTTAATGTTTGGTTTATATCAGTTTCCTTGAAGAAATGCTTGAATATAGGTTATGTTAAGCATAGGCCTTTATGTGATATTTAGAAGTTTAGTAGTATTCTCTGTTCCTGTTGAAATTGGTCTTAAAAAAAATTCTGTACCTGTTGGATTTTGTGTCTTTGCATATACTCGTGTTTCACTTTTTGTTATAAAGCTATATTCAGCTTCGAATATAGTTTTCTCTTGAGCTGTTTACTGCAAACTTAATCAAAATTATTTGGTTAAAAATAAATAGGTAAAATTTGATATTTATAAAGCATATATGTAACATGAAAATTATGAGGCCTAATAATAAAATGAATATCCTTGAACCTATCACCCAGCTGAGGAAGTAGAACATTATCAATTCCCTTGAAGCTGCCTGTGTTCCTTCCCTACCCCTCTGCTTGCCCTCCCCTCCCTGGCTCATTTATTTGGCTGGTTTATTGATGGGACACGTAAAAAAATTAATAGTTTCTAATATGCATTAGAAAAATCAGTTTTTTTTGTGTGTTAATTGTTATAAATCACATTATTGCCTATTATTTTTCTTGACTTGAGCTAAGTATGGTTACTAACAGGTTCTCAGCATGGGCCTCCTGCTCACCTTTCCTACAACTCCGAACAAACGCTTAGTGGTAAGATTGTCCTCTGTGCCTGTGTACATTCATGAAATAGCTCCTGGTTACATGGTGGATATAACTGATTAAAAGAGCTGACTGAATAACATGTGACTTAGTTGTGAATTTCCCTGAGTGAGAAAAAAGGTCAGTTTAGGGAACTAGTGTCCCTGGTGATTTCTGGAAAGCAGTCTATTAATAATTTCCCCCTTACTATCATTAGATCATGATTCCCACATGGTTCTTGTGACCTTTTTGTTTTTTGTTTGAGAATGTCTAAGTAATTTACAGATGTGATGAATTTGTTGCATTTCTTCTGTCAAGTGTGTCTTTTTTCCAGCATTTTGCAGGGGGGTGGCTACTTTTTTTTGTTTTTAATTGAAGTCCCATCAAACTCTCTCTTAAATGGTATTTTCTGACTCCCTTCTTTTCCTTTTCTTTTTTTTGTCCTACAGCTCCTGGAATGAGGCCACCCATGGGAGGCCACATGCCAATGATGCCTGGGCCCCCAATGATGAGACCTCCCGCCCGTCCCATGATGGTGCCCACTCGGCCTGGAATGACTCGACCAGACAGATAAGGATAGAGGGGAGGTCTCTTTATGTCAGTTTTATATTACCTGTTCTGCTTCACCAGGAGATCATGGTGCTGTGACTCTGGGTGTTTTCTTAACAGCATGATAAGGAAGACTTGCTCCCCCTTCCTATCAAAGAGAGAATAGTTTTGAAGGGAAGAAGTGGAACCCAAAAAAAGGGCAGTTTTCATTTGTATTGCGAAGTATGAAAATAAAATTGTCAAGTCTTTTAGTTAAAAGTGTGTTCCCTTTTTCCTCCCCTCTGTATTCTTTGTATATTATAAAGGAGATGAAACATTTCAATTGTGTTTTTCTAGCTCATTCTCTCTTTAGCATGTCCTCTGTGTGAGATTATTTTTCCTTAGCTATATTGTGAGTCTCTTTGCGCACCCTGCTTTATTTAGTAAAGTTGTCTTGTGCAGGACTTTGGTAAATCTAACACTTGTAGAGCTTTTGTTGGTTAAAATAATAAACAGCATAATTGGTTAAATTTTGACATGACTAACACTTCGTGTAGTAAGTAGAAAGTTTTAAGTCTTTTATGCTGAAGTAGAGGAAAATACTTCGTGCATGTCAGCTAAGAATGGGGAATCTCAGCTTCTCCTTAATCTTAGCTCCCTTCTTTCGTGGCCTCAGTCGGAAAACTTTGTATGGCAATGATAAAATAATGCAGATTTCTGTGTTACAGAATGTGTTTTTAGAATCCTATTTGTTGCATAACCAGGCAGGGAAGCATCTAGAAAGTAAGCCATTGGCACTGTTCATATTCAGTGCAGTGTAGAATTTAAACTCTTTCATGTCACAGGTGGGAGTGAAAATTGTTATAACTGCCGGAGTGGGCAATTTGGCTACATTTGTCAGAATTACAACACCTATATCCCTTGACCTTGAGTTTCCATGTCTAGCAGTTAGACTTACACATGTATGAAATGGTATGTGTATAAGATTAAGCATTGCAGCAAAGGTTGTGAATAACATACA
Organism: Indri indri; assembly: GCA_004363605.1. NCBI lineage: Eukaryota > Metazoa > Chordata > Mammalia > Primates > Indriidae > Indri > Indri indri. The sequence continues at coordinate 13,023 of RJWJ010017578.1, read as the reverse complement.
TGTCCAATGATAGTGGATTGATCTATCAGAAAGTTTCATATACTGTACATGTTGAAGCAGAATAAGGAAGCTCTATATACTGATAGGAATTGATCTCCCAGATACATGTTGTTCTGCACCTTGGTTTATTCACAAAACAGTGTATTGTTTGCTGTCCTTTATTTTTATTTTTTATGTTTAAAAAACAATTTTTGTTTTAGAGACAGAGTTGCTGTATTGCTCAGGCTGGCCTTAAACTCCTAGGCTCAAGTGATCCTCCCAACTCAGCCTCCCGAGTAGCTGGGACTACAGGCATGCACCACCATGCCTGGCCTGCTATCCTTTTTTAAAGGAACTATCTGTATTTGCCTGTGTATGCACAAAGGTTTCTGCAAGGACAGATAAGCAACTTGTAAAACTGGTTGCTCATGAAGTGTAAAGTGGGTAGCTGGGGGACAGAAATGAGGGGAAAAAGGCTTATAATCTTTTTATATGTTTTGAATTTTTGAATTATTATTTTTAAAAAAACAGAAACCAAGCACCCTTGCCAACTGAGATTAGGGGACCCTTTTCAAAATAAAGATTCCACATTTTGATTTGCTAGATCTGGGATGGGGCTTAGGAAATTTGCTTTTTGGAAAATCTGGAAGATTTCGATTATTAGCATGTTTAGAAAACTCTTAGGATCTGTTCAAGGACATAACTTTATGTGTATCTTTGTACTTTTTAAAAGATTTATAGCTAGAAACTGAAGTGGTTATAAGTGGATTGTTTCTTTTCCTAGAAACGTGAATGTTTTGAAGAGGGGCTAATTTAGGCAAATAAACCGCCTTATATACATAAACAAGGGGTTAAAAATAGAGATCCTGACATTCAAATGATTTTTTTTATGAGACAAGGTTGTGCTCTGTTGCTCAGGTTGTAGTGCAGTGGCACATTCATAGCTCACTGCAGCCTTGAACTCCTGGGCTCAAGTGATCCTCCTGCCTCAGCCTCCAGAGTAGCTAGGACTACAGGTGGGTGCCACCATGCTTGGCTAATTAAAAAACTTTTTTTTTTTTTGTAGAGATAGAGTTTCACTATGTTGCTCAGGCTGAAGTCTCAAACTTCTCCTGTGCTCAAGCAATTCTCTCGCCTCAGCCTCCCAGAGTGCTGGGATTACAGGCATGAGCCACTGGCACCCAGCCTTAAATGTTCTTTATGCTCATCCTCTATAGAAGTTGAATCAGCTTCCTAGTCTGAACCTTTGGCAGGACTATTTGTTGCTTTTTGGTTTCTCATTCAGTCTCATCTTTTTAAGAAGGACTTAAGTCTCAGAAATTGATAGTTTGTATGTCTGACTTTTATAGCTCAGATTTGTTACGAAAAATCTTCTGCAGACTTAAGAGTTTGTTAGGGAAATCCTTGCCAACTGAACTTTCTATGTGACTCAGCAAGTTTCTGGTTTGGATGGCTCTGTCAGGCTCAGGGTGAAGAGTGTATCTTTTGTGTATGCACAGAAAGCCCACAGATAGATCCTATTTAGGTTTTGTAAATAGCCTCAGGAATTTAGGAACAATCAAGGTCTTCCAAAAGGAAGCTTTTTCCAAAGCGTATTCTTAAGGTTGAATCTCCCTTCCAGAAATATTTCTAGTCTTTGAAGAAAGTGTTTTACATGGTTTTAGAAGAACAGTAAGATGACTTGAAAGTTTAACAATCTTTAACTGCAGTGAACAAAGTAGGAACAAATAGTTCTAAGAAGATTCTTTTTGTGTTTTTATCAACTCCTATGGCAAACTATAATTCATCTAGTAATGAATGATTATAAGACATTTCCTTTCTGGGAGGCTGTGAAGAAGACAGTAGAATTTATTTCCTGTTATAGATTTATGCCTTTAGACATCTGGTTTAATTTTAAAATATGAATGAACTGTAATATGAGAATTTGTATACGTACACACAAGAATACTACTAAATATCAAGAATTGTAAGTTAGTGTCAATGGGGGATAACATATTAATACTTGCTTCCTTTTTTTTTTTTTTCATGCTGTGACTTCCATTTCCACCACAGTGTAATGGCAAAAGAGCCCCCAGCTGATAAAGAAAAGTCACCGCAGCATTGTGACCTTACTTCCTTTTCTGTGAGCAGATCCGAAGCCATTGTGTGTGCACTTAAGGTCCAAGCTCTCATCATTTCCACTGCTAGGGCTTTTAATCATTTGTCAAAATGCTAGTCCCTTTATTCAAAGCTGCATGAGAAATAGGATCCTTGTACAGAAGCACAGGCTAATTTGGTCATCCTGTATGGGAAAAGTCCACTGATGATTGTCCCAGTTACATAGAATAAATATTAATTAATTGGAGACATTTCTTTCCTTCCCAATGAAAGCATAAGGTTAGACCTTCTGGACAGAATCAAATACAGTATCTAGAATAGTTCATCAGACAAGGGCAGGAATAAGATAATCAGAAATGTTGCTTATTGTCCTTGCTGTTTGGGGTTTGAGGGGATTTCAAACTTACAGAAAAGTTGTCGGAACTGTACAGAGAACACTTATATACCCTTTACTCAAATTAGCCTGTTGTTGGGTGTTAGCATTTCATCCCATTTGTTTTATTTGTCTCTTCCCTCTGTATAGGTAGGTTTTTTTGTTCCCTCAACCATTTGAGAGTAAGTTGCTTGTATCATTAATGTCATGCCCTTTTCCATAAATACTTCAGTGTGTATTTCCCAAGACTAAGTATATCCTCTTACACAACCATGGTTCAGTATCAAACTTAGGAAATACAACCTTGATTGAATGATCTGCCAACCGTATTTCATTTTTGTTTATTGACCCAACAATGTCTTTGTAGTTTTTCTCCCTCTCTTGTATAGGATCCTCTCTAGAATAATTTACTGTATTTTTTGTAATATTTCTTTAGTTTCCTTTAGTGTAGAACCGTTCCTCAGCCTTTCTTTGTCTTTATGACATCAGTAGTCCCACCGCCTTTTCATGATGCTTTTTTTTTTTTGAGACAGAGTCTCGCTCCGTTGCCCCGGGCTAGAGTGCTGTGGTGTCAGCCTAGCTCACAGCAACCTCAAACTTCTAGGCTCAAACAATCCTTCTGCCTCAGCCTCCTGAGTAGCTGGGACCACAGGCACGTGCCATCATGCCCGGCTTATTTTTTCTAGTTTTAGTAGAGATGGGGTCTCACTCTTGCTCAGGCTCGTCTCGAACTCCTGAGCTCAAGTGATCCTCCTGCCTCAGCCTCCCAGAGTGCTAGGATTACAGGCGTGAGCCACTGCACCCGACCTCCACCTCCTTTTATTGAATAGAATATTCCTCATTCTGGGTTTGCTTGTTGTTTCCCGATGATTACATCTGGACTGTGGGTCCTCAGTTATGTCCCCAAGATATTCCTTCTGTTGGCAGCACACAGGTGATTGTCCAGTTGCTCCATACTTGTTCCTTTTGAATAAGTATCTTTCCCCTGGATGCCAATTAAGTAAGCCCATTGATTTACGTCCTCATCTAATGATAACACTTGTTTTTTATCTGACAAAAATGCCATTCGTAATAATAACAACTTGAGCATAGTATATGAAGCCAAGATCTCAAAGCATTTTTTTGAGTTTATAGCTTTCACAGTGACCCTGAAAAATGGATCTCCTAATCCTTTCCTCCTTTCTTTGTGCATCATATCCTAGTACTTTTTGGGGTTGGTTGTTGAAAGGATAAAGAAGTGAAAGGTAGAAGTGAAGCACATGAAGAGGGACAAGGAGGAGAGCAACCCCGAGCCTAGCGTGGCAGACAGAAAGACATTACCAGTTGTTTACCCTGGTATTGATAACTCTCTGTAAAGTAATAGAACATGTTATTTTAAACTGGATCGATGGCCATGTGAAATGAAGAACACATTTCTCATAGCTTGGAGTTGGGCGAGGCCAGGTGGCAGAGAACATGCCTTTTGTCTGCTCTTTCCCTTTCCTTTGACTCTTTTCCTGTTGACTGGAATGTGAACATGATGTTTGAAACACAAGCAACCATATTGGGCCATGAGTTGGCAACTAAGGATGGTGTTAACAAGACAGAAGGAGCCTAGGTCCCTGATGATTGAAGAGCTGCCATGGACCTTAGACTTCTTTTACATGAGAGAAAAAAACAAACATTTTTTTTTTAGTGCAGTCACATATTACTTTGAGTTTTCTGTTATATGCAGTTGAACCTAAACCTGAATGCTAAAAAGAAGAGCTGTTCATGAAGGAGAGTCATACTGATGAACTTGCCCTGCTAGAAAAACTCACATGAGGTCTGCCACTCTCTAATATTGCTCTGAGTGCAGACACTATACTAAGTGATAGTAAACAAGACCAAATCTTTCCTGTTATGGTGCTTATATCCTAAAGAGGAAGTCAGACAGTGACAAATAAAAAATACCAGTCTTGGGTGTTACATGCCATGAAGGAAAGTAAAGCAGGTAAGGGGATGGGGAGTGCCAGATCCGGGGCACCTCTGTGTTGGAAAGAAGGGAGTGGTCGTGGTGTGGAGAGTCTGGGCACAAGCTTTCCAGGCGGAGGGACCAGCAAGTACAAAGACCCTCCAATGGGAGTCTACTTGTATTGGGGGAACAGAAGGGAGGCCAGTGTAGCTCAAAACAGCTAAAACTGTTGAGAGTGATGAATGTGTTGATTATCTTGATTGTGGTGATGATTTTGCAGGTGTATATATATGCCAAAACTTTAAAAATTATACACTTTATATTTTATGCATTTTATGTATGTGTACTTTATTGTGTGTCACTCATACCTCAATAAAGCTGTTTTTAAAAAATCACAGCTGCCACAAAATAGAAACTACCCCCAAGAATCCTTACTGATATTAATAACATGTCTTTGCTACCCAACCCTCTTGCTCTTGACTTTTACTATAAAATTATTTTTTCTTCTGTGCACAGAAGACCTCTTTTGTTCATACAGAGCACAGTATGTGCAAATGAATGTTGAATCATAGGTTAAGAGATGTGGCCATCCTGTCAAGCAGGTGAGAGAAGCTACTGGATCTGAAAAAATGGATCAGCTCGGTGTTTTGAAAATAATATGGATTGTGGAATATGACTCAGCAATACAAATAATAAACTATTGATACAACAACTTGGATGGATCACAAGAGCTGATACTGAGTGAAAAAAAGCCAGTCTGAAAAAGTCACAGACTGTATGATTCTATTTATATAAATGACAAATTATGGAGATGAAGAACAAATTCATAGTTGCCAGGGTTTAGGGATGGTATTGCAGGGGGTAGGGACATCTTTGTGGTGTTGGAATAGTTTTATATCTTGATTATGCTAGTGGTTACGTAAGTCTACACATGTGATAAAGTAACAGAATTATACACACACCCCCCAATATCAACTTCTTGGTTTTTATATTGTACTACAGTTACGTAAGACGCAACCATTGAGGGAAACTGGGTGAAAGTTACGTGGGACCTCTTTCCATTATCTTCATAACTTCCTGTGAATCTATACTTATTTCAAAATAAAAAGCTTAAAAAAATCTGTGAACTTCCACTTCAGGAGGATGGAATAGTTGTACTTTTCCCTATTCATACTGCATAGTACAACTGAAAACCTTTAACATCCTCATGTCAGTGGACATATATACATTATATGTATGTGTTAAGCATAAGAGTGAAAGGTGGAGAGAAGGCAGACCTATTAACTCAGGATCTACGCAGCAACGTGGTGAATTTCTTGGGTTTTTTTGTTTTTTGTTTTGTCTCATATGTCCCAGACTTGGGGCTGAGGAAGCTGGCAACCAAGAAACATTGATAGGCATAGATAAAAAAACACTCCAAGAGTCAAAGGACCGGGAAAGAGGCATTTTAGCAAGCAGAAAACTTAGACAATAACCACTCTATGCGAGCCCACAGAAAAAGCCTTTGCCCCATCCCCACCTAGACCAGCAAAGGCCAAGTGGGGAGTTTTGACTTCCATCCTCCTGGGGCTGTAATGAGGTGCTCCAATCCCTTCTAGTTTGGTGTCAGAGAAGGCTTTGTAAGGAGCTGGCATTTTCATCCCCATCCAGCTATAACAAGGTGTTACCCCATCCATGAGTGGGGTAGTGTTAGAGGAGACATAGGCCTTTCACGACTGCAGAGTAGTAACAAGGTTGCTCATATCCCATGTCAGTGGAGGTCTCGAAGGGATCAGTAATGAGGTACTCTGCCACTTCCAGCTAGGGAGTATTAGTGAAGGCCTACTCAGCAGCTGGAACTCCAACCTCAGTCCTGCAGTACTGAGGAAACTCCTCTCTTGGGTGTCCCAGGAGGCCAAGTGGGGAAACTAGACTTCTATTTCCACCTAACAGTACCAAGAAGGCACCTAACCCTTCTTGCTGAGTAAAAGCCAAAAGCCAGCAAAACAGAAGGTTTTTTGTTTGTTTTTTAAAGACAGGGTCTTGGCCGGGTGCAATGGCTCACACCTGTAATCCTAGCACTCGGGGAGGCTGAGGCAGGAGGATTGCTCAAGGTCAGGAGTTCGAGACCAGCCTGAGCAAGAGCGAGACCCCATCTGTACTAAAAATAGAAATTAGCCGGACAACTAAAAATATGTAGAAAAAATTAGCCCGGCATGGTGGCATGTGCCTGTAGTCCCAGCTACTTGGGAGGCTGAGGCAACAGGATTGCTTGAGCCCAGGAGTTTGAGGTTGCTGTGAGCTAGGCTGACGCCGTGGCACTCCAGCCCGGGCAACAGAGCAAGACTCTTGTCTCAAAAAAAAAAAAATAAAATAAAGACAGGGTTTTGCTCTGTCACCCAGGCTAGAATGTAGTGGCACGATCACAGCTCACTGTAACCTTGAACTCCCGGGCTCAAGCAATCCTCCCACCTAGACCCTCCTGAGTAGCTAGGACTACAGGCTCATGCCACCATGCCCAGCTAATGTTTTTAAAATGTTTGGTTTTTTTTTTTTTGGTAGAGATGGGATCTCGCTATGTTGCCCAGCCTGATCTCAAACTCCTGGCCTCCAGCGATCCTCCTGCCCCAGCCTCCCAAAGTGCTAGGATTATAGGCGTGAGCCACCATGCCCAGCCAGTTTGGGGAGTTTTAAAATAAACAATTACCATACAACCCAGCTATTGCATTACTGGGCATTTATCCCAGCAAAATGAATACTTATGCTCACACAAATACCTGTACACAAATATTTATAGCAGCCTTATTCATAATAGTGAAAAAACTGGCAACAACCCAGATGTCCTTCAACAGATGAATGGCTAAACAAATTGTGGTATATCCGTATCATGGAATATTAGTAATAAAAAGGAATAAGCTATTGATACACACAATGACCTGGATGAATCTCCAGAGAATTATGCTGATTGAAACGTACAATCCCCAAAAGTTACATATTGTATGATCCCATTTATATAACATTCTTGAAATGACCAAATTATAAAAATGGAGAACGGATTCCCAGAGGTTAAGGAAGAGTGGGTAGTGAAGGAAGATGGGAGTGGCTATGAACGGGCAACTGAGTGACAGAAATGTTTTGTATGTTGACTGTTCATGTCAATAGCTTGATTGTGATATTGTATTCCAGTTTTGTAAGATGTTACCATTGGAGGGAACTAGGTAAAGGGTACAGAGATCTCTTTGTATTATTTCTTACAACCTACAATCATCTCAAAATGTTTAATTAAAAAATATGTATAGGTTGCCTTCAGGTCCCTTTTGTCTTTATATGCCTTGGATTCTTAGCATTAAAGGAAAAGATAAACACGTTAAAACTGAAATTAAAAAAAAATTTTAAAAAGTGCACAGGCCAGGTGCAGTGGCTCATGCCTGTAATCCTAACACTCTGGGAGGCCAAGGCAGGACGATCGCTTAAGCTCAGGAGACCAGCCTGAGCAAGAGTGAGACCCTGTCTCTACTAAAAATAAAAAAAATTAGCTGGGCAACTAAAAATAGAAAACAATTAGCCAGGCGTGGTGGTGTTCGCCCGTAGCCCCAGTTACTAGGGAGGCTGAAGCAGGAGGATCACTCTAGCCCAGGAGTTTGAGGCTGTGGTGAGCTACGAAGATACCGTTGCACTCTATCCAGGGAGACACAAACAAACAAACAAAAAGACCAGAAACCAAACAAAAAAAACCCCCACACATTCAAACTGTTGATGAGAATATGAACTCTCCTATTCCCTGGTCCCTAAAGGGCAAGATTTTTGTAAAACATGGGTTTTTGCATTCAATAAAAATAACCCATTCACCAGGCATGAAGATGCATTCAGTGAGGATGCTGAGTCTCTTAGCTGAGGTAGGTTTTGTTATACACAGCTGATTCAAATGCCCAATCATATCTGCTGGGGTGCGCCAGGAAGAGAAGCCTGAAATGCAAGAAATTGCCCTGAGGCCCCCTGTGGCCAACAGCTGAATTGGGAAAAAGCAATAATGGCCAATAATGCTGGCAGGAAACCTCTTCTTCCATAGGCTCTATTGGTCTGTATTCTGGTGAGAGGAGGGCAGAGGGACAATAGAGTATTCAGTCCTATTGGAGGGGAGTGGGTAGTACAGCACCTGGGCCAAGGATGATTTGCTTTCCTTTTAGGTAATATTTTGGGGACTTCTGGGAAAATTTGAACTTACAACATAGGAATAAACAGAAATGCATGACGTCTGTTGATTATTTTATATGGTTGACCATGCTTAGATTATCTCTGAAATCAGGAAACAATTGTTTTTTGGGGAAGGGGCCTGAATGCCTGAGGTACGGGGGGGGGGGAGGGAGACTTACAGTTGTATGCGTTTGATTTTTGTATTATGTGCATGTATTATATATATTCACAAGAATGAATAAGACTTCCCTTAAGGCTGTCTCAGAGTTGTTTTTCTTTCTTTCAGGTTTTTGCTTAAAAATTTAAGTCCAGAGAACTGCCACCTTTTTTTCTTTGCAATTGGGTCTACAGGTACCCCTGGCATACTTTTAAGTGTATGTATGAAATAGAGTGGAAACAGCACTGGACTGGGAGTCAGAATACTTGGGGTCCTCATCCTGCATCTCATAAATAGGTAACCTTGGGAAAGCTCTTATTTCCCTGGGCTTCAGTTTCCTTATTTGTCAAATGAAGAAGTCGATCTCTAAAGTCCTTGGTAATTTTAACAACTTGCCAGTCTCATTTTCTTCTGCCCCCCCCCCCCGCCCATTTGGGAGGGAGTGCTAATGCAGCGCACATCTTCGGTCTTCAGTAAACATTTTCCCATTGGTTAAGGAGCCAGAGCGGCCCGAAGAGGCTGACGAGGCGCCCCCTTCTCGGTTCTGGAGCACAAACCCTCAGCAGCCGGCCGCAGCGGCTTGTTTGTGTCTCTTCACCGGGTCTGTGAGGTCCTTTAGACTGCTTTTCACTCCCCAGTCGATTCCTGGAGTAGAGTTGGTGCTCAAATAATTAGTGAACGCGTGAGGGAAACAAATGAGAAGTGGACCCTGCCATCCCGGAGCTGCGCAATTATCTAATGAATTTCTGCAAAAAGTTATTAAATAAATGACCCCGATGCCTCCAGGCGACTGCCGAGCGTGAACCTCGCGCAGTGCAGAAGAAGGAAGGCAGCCTTCCGACCTCGCGCGCGGGGAGGCGGGTCCGCGGCGGGGGCGGAGCCCGTCGGCTCGGGCGCTGCGCGCGCCCCCGCCCCCACCGCGCGCGCCTCGGGCCCCCGCGAGCCCGGCCGGTTGGCGGCGCGCGGTCTTCGCGTCGCTCTGGGCTGGCGGCCGCGGCGCCGCGCGGGTGGGTGGGATCGTGGCGGAGCTCCAGGCGCCCGGGCAGGGGCGAGAGAGCGCCATGGCGGCTGCTGTGGCGGTGGCGCCCGCTGCCCGCGCCGCGGCGAGGTGAGAGGGTCGCTTCTTCTCCACGACTGAGGAGGCCACGGCTGCCCACCTGCCTTCCACGCGGGCCGCGGCTCCGGCATGGCCGGAATCATTAAGAAGCAGATCCTGAAACACCTGTCCCGGTGAGAGCACCAGCGCCGCCCCCGGCTGCCCCGGGGCCCTTCCTAACCTTCTTGGACCTCCTCCCTTACGCCGCGCTCGGGCCCGGCCTCCCTCTTCCCAGCCCCGCCGGGACTGCGTGGCGCCCCTGCCTCAACTCCAGCCTAGACAGCCTCACCCCGCGCCCGCTGCGCCAACCGTTGTCACCACTCCGTTCCTTCCCCGCCCTGGGCCCTCCGGTGTAGGGCTCTCCTGCCCTTGGACCGGTGCCCCTACACCCCCGCCCCCCCCACCTCAGCGGCCCCCGGGACTTTTTCCAGAGGGCTCTCCTGGCTTGCTGCCTCCAGCCTCAGTTCCCACTCCTCGGAGCAGGTCACGCCGTGCTCTGACCGTCTCTCCGAGGCCCCGACGCAGCCCACCCTTTCCTTCCTGCCCCTGCTATGTTCCCTCTGCCTCCTCCCGCGTTTGAACCTGCCGCCCCTACCTGGGAGCCTCTGCCCGCCTCGGCCCGCTCTAGCAGCCGCTGCACTGTCCTCCTCTCCCGGACGCCATCCCCTTGCCCCTTCTAACCCTGTCACCCAGTCCTGCACAGCCCATTTCCCCCTCAGATTTCCAAGGCCGACGCTGGTTTTCTCTTTCCCAGAAGCTCCCACCTCCTGCTCCTCTTCTGTCTGACCCTGTTGCATCACCCTTGAAAAAGCCCTGCGCCCGGGGCCATACTCCTGAACTCCTTTCTCCTGTGCTTCTCTTCTCATTACACAGACTAATTGGAGAAAGGTCATGAGAGTTGAGGATAAAGTTTCAGCAACCTTCCCTTTAAGACGATGTGGAGGTTTTTTGACAGCCTGTGAAAAGAACCACCAACAACGTTCACTTCTGCTTTGCAGTCTTTTATGAAGCAATGTTATGTCGCTCCGTAATTTTGGGGCATGAGGAGGTTGGCGGACAAAATAGTTTTCAGGTGTAGCTTGCTGACCGCTAGCCCCTGTGTACAATTGCAGGTTGTCAGAACTGGTGGCCACAAAAGTTGAGAACCAGCTTTTCACTTAGCTTTCCTTATTATGCCAGGCTGGAGTTGGTGATGGTTAACACCTTAACCAGCCTTTGTACCTCAAGTAAAGAGTGATCCAGGGATTCGGTCCTCAGTGGTTAGTGGTTTTTGGAAGGTGTTGTGTCGGGGGGGGGAGATGCCAGTCAACATGGGACACCTAGGCACAGATACGTCTTTCTGGGTCTTCTTCTTTTTTTTTTTTTTTTAAATTTTTTTTTTTTTAACTTTAGACAGAGTCTTGCTCCGTGGCCTGAGTAGAGTGCAGTGACATCATCATAGCTCACTGCAACCTCAAACTCCTGGGCTCAAGTGATCCTCCTGCCTCAGCCTCCTGAGTAGCTGGGACTACAGGCCTGCATCACCACACTGGGTTAATTTTTCTGTTTTTAGTAGAGGTGGGTCTCGCTCTTGCTAGGGCTAGTCTCGAACACCTGAGCTGAAGTGATCCTGCTGCCTCAATCTCCTAGATTGCTAGGATTATGAGCGTGAGCCACCGCACCTGGGTCTTCTTAGGCATGGGTAAGCCACTGCATCCCCTTTTCCTGGCTGACACTCTGGCTTATTTACTGTTACTTTGACCTTAGACATTAGTCAGTAATTAGATTCAGATACATCTTTTGTATCTAATCACCACATTGTAAAAGAAAAAGCAGATTGGAGGCTGGAGTTGGAAAGTGCCTATTGATTCTTTACTTGGATTAACATAACATATTCTTTTTCAAGTACTGTTAATCTGGGTGTTTTGTGAGTTGGTGATTCTGTGTAAAGATTTAAAAGTATTTGGGGCATGACCAAAGATTGCAGAATGGGACAGAGAATTTAACCAGGGGAAAACTTTATTAATTTGAATGGACATAGAATTTTAGGGTTTAGAGATGATTTCACCTGTCATAGCATTGTGTTTAAGATCCTGGGCTGTTTCTGATTTACTTTCTTCTTCTCTAGTATGGGGATAATAGTACCTACTTCAAGGGGTTTTCGTGAGGGTTATATGAGTTAATATATGTAAGGACTTAAAACAGTGCCTAGTACATAGTAAGTGCTTAATAAAACATGAGCTTATAGTTATATTTTGGGCCACAGCCTGTGTGACAATTTGATACAAGCCATAGACCTTCTCTCCAGAAAAATCCATATATGCAAACAGGTGATTTTTTAAATACAGTTTGGCAGGGAGGACTTACTAAATCCCCAAAGCACATGTCTGAACCTCTCAAGGCATCCTGGAACTAGGTGGTTAGTCTTTGATCTAGTTCAACACCCCCTCTCATTTTATGGCTGAGGAAACTAAACCTGGAGAGGATAAGTGACTTGCCAAGTTGCATAGGAAGGCATGGTTGTGGAACAGAACTGAACTTCTTAACTGGCACACTTCTCCTATAGTACACACATTCCGTGTACCCTCTGTGAATGTGGTTTTTAAATAAAAATTTTAACGGTATATGCTGACACATTTTTAGTGAATCCTTAGTGAACAAAGTATCTTTTTTAGATGAAGTAGGAATAAGTCTGACAGACATTGGGGGAAATTTCTGATTTTCTCAGCATTGGGCAGGGGACTGAGGAGGAGGTGGAAGAGGTTGGTTATGTTACGCTGCAATTTCAGGGCTCCAGGAAGAGTCTGGTTGGGGGAAAGGCCGAACTCCTGGGGCCTTTGTGTTTGTTTAGTTTGGCAAAGCTACCTAATCATGTATTACATTTGTGTCTCTGTATAGTCTGCACCACACCTACACTGGCTGGCCTGCCTGGGGAGGACTATGGCTCTGTGGTTTGCTAAACCTGATGGGAAAGACAGAGAAGGGAAGGTATACTGAGTCACTGTGTTAAACGTGTATTATGGCTCTTTGATAATTACTTGTTGCTAATGGCGACAGTGCTATTTGACCAGGAAGAAAATGTCCTATAACAGAGAGGATAACCCAGTGACTTTCATATTATGTCTAAGTTGGGGCATGAAGTTTTTCAGATAATAGTGTCTTGTTGGAGTGCATTCTCCTTATTAGTATTTTGGTAAACCAGATTTGGGGAGAATGGTATTCAAGATGTTTTTCTT
>RJWJ010017577.1:0-32781 GCA_004363605.1 Indri indri | reverse complement strand
AGGATGGATACTCAGGATTTTTGTCAACCTGTATCATACTCTGTTAGTTAAGCCTTATTATTTATTCAAAAATATTTATTGGGCTACCTACCCTGTGTCAGACAGTATTTTGGGTCCTGGAGATACAGTGGCAAGTGAGAGAGCCATGATTCCTATTCTCATGGATAAAATACTTATCATTTGTGATGATGCAAATAGTACAGGATAATGTGATAGTGATTTGGGAGAGTGGAGGATGGGGTGGTCAGGAAGGAAAGTTAGATGTATTCTGTTTAACCCCAGGTCCAGTCTCTACCTTTCTCTGCCCTGTCTTCTGCCCCAGCAGACCATCATGCATGTTCTGCATCAAGAGCCAGCAAACTATGGCCCACTGCCTGTTTTTTATAAATGAAGTTTTATTGGAACACAGCCACACTCATTAATATATGTATTGTCTATGGCTTTTCTCATGCTATGATGGCAGAATTGAGTCATTGTAACAGACTATGACAGAGCAGTTGGACAGCTGACAGTATTTACTAGAAAAAGTTGGCCAACTCCTACTCTACATCAACAGGCTTCCTTGCCTTCTGGTTTCAGGTGGGTTTGGCCAACTGGGAGTCCTAGCTGGAGAAGGGAGTTGGGAGGAGAATGATGTCAGGGTATTTTCCTCCCTGGCTCCCTAATTCCTGAGTTGAGCTGCGTGAATCACAGGGTTGAAGACCACAGATCCTCTAAGCGTAGCTCTCTCCATGGAGCTCTCCTTTGTGTTCCAGAGTGCTCTTGCCCTCTTCCCTTCAGGCTCAAAAGTGATAACAGCCCCCTCTCCTGCTCGCAGGGTGCCGCACTACTCCTTGTGGTTCCCCCCACTTTTGTAAATAGTCCTTCATCTAATGTTCCCAATGTGAATGTGGCATTTGAGGGCTGCTGGGTCCATGACTGATTTAGAATATCTCCTTGGGGACATGACATTTGAGAAGATATCTGATGATTAAGGAGATGCCAGACACTTGAAGAGCTGAGGAAAGAGTATTCCAGGCAATGCAAGTGGCATGTGCAAAGGCCCTGAGGTGGCAAAGAATTCAGAGTACTTAAGAAACAGAAAGAGGCCAGGCGTGCTATTTCATGTCTGCAATCCTAGCACTTTGGGAGGCCAAGGTGAGAGAATCACTTGAGGTCAGGAGTTCGAGATCAGCTTGAGCAAAATAGTGATACCCCATCCCTACAAAAAATAGAAAAATTAGCCGGGCATGGTGGCGTACACCTGTATTCCCAGCTACTCAGGAGGCTGAGGCAAGAGGGTCACTTGAGCCCAGGAGTTCGAGGTTGCAGTGACCTATGATCATGCCACTGCCCTCATGCCTGGGCAATGAAGTGAGACCCTGTCTCCAAAAAATAAATAAATAAATAAATAAATAAATGGAAGGCCATTGAGGGACTGAGAGTGGGAGATAAGAAAGACAAGAAAAGTACAACTGGGCTGTGTAGGACCTTTCCAGCATTTATTCATTTACTTGTCAGCCATTCAGATTTCCCTGTCTGCAAATTGTCAATCTCCTCTTCTAAATTTTTCTATTGGAGTTTCTATCTTCTCTTCTTTTAAAAAGTCTCTCTTGTTTTCTAGATGCTAATTCCTTGGGTGTGTGTGTGGGGAGATTCACTTCCAAGCATACTCACAGAGCTGTGGCCCGGCCTCATGTCCTTGCTGACTGCTGGCGGAGACTTAAGTTCCCGGCCACGTGGGCCTCTCTATAAAGGTCCACACAGCAGGGCAGCTTGTTTTTCCAGAACAAGAGCAAAGAGAGAGAGACTGAGCAAGAGAGAGAGAGAGGGAAAGAGAGAGAGAGACTTTTTGCCACCTAATCTTGGAAGTGACATCCCATCATTACTGCTGTATCCTATTGGCTACAAGCAAATCACTAGGTTCAGCACACACTCAAAGGGAGGGGTTTACACAGGGCATGAATGCCTGAAGGTGGGACTTTTGGGGGCCCAGAGGATGCCTGCCACAATACTCTAGGTGCTGATACTAACTCCCAGTGAGAAACTGGGACTTAGCGAGGTTAAGTCACTTGCCCAACATCCAATAGCCAATGAATGGTGGAGTTGAGTCTGGGCCCCAAATCGATCTATTTCCAAAGCTTGACCACTCAATCTCTATACCATGATCGTTCAGATTGTAGATGCATCCCACTGGTGGAATGTAAGACCACAGAAGGTGGTTCAGAAAGTCTCAAGTTGGTGCTAATATGTCTTTAACCCGTTAACCCTCATTAATCTCCCATTTGATCAAGAGACGGCTGACCTCAGGCTCAAAGTCCTGGGAAGACAATGGTATTGTATTTAGCTAGAATTTAATAACATTGATTTCTTTTCATTGTGTTTACTTCTGGTTTTGGCAAGTAGGAGTGGCTTTAACCTAATGCTAGTGACCTAAAATTTCCTTTTAAAATACATTTAAACATATAAAATAAGCTAATTAAAGTAAAATCTCAAATAGCAAAGACGGCACTCAGATAGGGCAAACACAATGAAGGTGATCTATGGATTACTCAAGTTTGGGAACTACTGCCTAGATTATAATGCATCTATCCTGAAAAAAATTCCATTCTTTTAGTTCTATGTTATTTTCCCCCTTCATTTAATAGATGTGTAAAATGAAATCAAGAGAGGGTAAGTAACTTACCAAAGGGTACACAGCCCCCATGATCACAGTCCAAGTTCCATGTTTCTCGTGCCGATGTTTACTTCTGTTTTTTTTTTCTCTTTCTTTTCCTTCTATTATTTACCAGGTTGAAAGAATTTCTTTTTACTCTTCCTTCTCCCACCCCATTATGTCCAATTCACTTTCATCTAAAGCAAGGTTTCTCAACCTCAGGTCTGTTGGCATTTTGGGCAGGAGAATTCTTTGTTGTTTTTGTTGTTGTTGTCCGGTATGTTGTAGGATATTGATCAGCATCTCTGGCCTCTGCCCACTGCATGCCAGTAGCATTCCCATCTCCAGTTGGGAAAACCAACTGTGTCTCCAGACATCGCCAAATTCTCCTGGAGGGCAAAATCACAAGCTTTCAGGTGCCACTGGTCTATGCACCACACTTTGAATAACACTGCTCTAAACCACACAGCCTAATAAGGTAACCGTGTCCCCCCCATTTTTGGAGCCTGTGTCTGTCACAGTTGTAAGGCAAAATAATATTCCAGTGCGGTAAGCATGTGCTATGAACTAAATTAGGTCTCCTTTGTGGAAGATCGCAATTCTAGCGTTAAACATTTAGGAGCAAATTGTTCCCGAGGTTAGGGACCACACATAATATAGGTTTACTTCCTACACTGGGCAAATTAGAAACTAACTGGATAAATTAAAAGGAATTGCTTATCAAAGACATTCATGTTGTTACCTTTGTTATTTTGAAAAAAAAAAATTAATGAATCCAAAGTGAGGCACCACAAGATCGGAAGAATGGGCTCCACTTGTACTCGCCATCAAATTGGTACTAACAGATCAACACTAGGGTGATCACATGGCAGTAACACTCTCCAGGGATTAGGGGGATGGGGTGGTAAACCTGCAACTAAAGGACATGGGGAGCATTTTAGGGGGGAAGGGCATGCCTTTAACCCTCACTTGGGTGAGGCAAAGACATAAGTGTAACCATAATGTTTGTACCCTCATAATACCCTGAAATAAAAAATAAATAAAAAAAAGAAAAAATTAATGAGCCTCACCTACGTATCTAGCAAGCGCAGTTTGAGAGAAGTTTGAAGAATGAGCACATTTGAAGTAACTCCTGAATGTGTTGTGGCAATCCCACCCAGAGGCTGGGATGAGCTCACTCTTGCTCGGCAGTGGAATTAACCATTTTTAATTGCTTAAGAGAGCTTTCCGTGAGAGCTGCGCATTAGCCCGAGTTTGGAGGCAGTTCCGTGTATGAGCAGGAAGGGTTGTAATGCCATCCTAAATGTCTTCAATTATACATGAAGGAGTGGGCTTTCTATCACAATCTAGCAAGAAAGCTCTTCTTGGGCTCCTGGGGAATTTTCATGCATTAAGAATTAAAACTTTCCTGTATCTTTTTGGCCAATGAAGGTTCAACATGCTCTTGCTAAGGGACGGATCTCTCTGCTGTTCTTTTGAGTGAGATTGAAAGTGGGTTTTCAAAGTCGGAGCCCCAGAGCCCATATTTCTCTTTCTATCCCCATCAACTGCCTCCTCCCCCATCCTCCTTCCACATCTCTCTTCTTTCTGTCCCTTTGATGTTTTCTGCAAAGTGGATCTAACGAGGAACAACACATGCTCTTCTTCTGTTTTGTGATTTGCACTCTGGGGTACTCTGTTTTCCTTACAAAAACCAAAACAAAGTTGCAGGAAATGCGATGTGAAATGGTTTATAGGTATAAGAATTTTCAACTGTATGGTATTGGATGACTTCCGTTTTATCAGCAGGCCAAAATTTGGGAAGAGTGGAGTTCAGGCAACAAGGAAATTCCCAGTATTAGGACTAAAATGGTATGTGATGAACTCCTGGTCTCTGAAAGTTTCTCAGCAGAGGCTGCATGTGTTTGAGAAGTCAGGCTGGGTGAGCCAGTTCTCTTCCTAGCTGTTGATCCAAATCACCTGGGGAGGATTTCCAAAAGAGGCAGGTGTAGTTTTAGCCTTGGGTTCTAATTCTGGCATCTCTCTTTATTAAAATCTTCCTTTGAGACTCCGATGGAGCCAACCTGGGTCTGGTCCCAAATGGCTTTTGAGAACAGTAAGTTAGCAGAGATGTAAGGTACCTTCGAAGGGTCTGAGGACTCCCTGAGATCCTCCATGATTGTGGGAACTGATTTAGGTCAAAGGTCATGTGGGGGATAATGGCAGCCCGTATAGTGCAGCCAAAAATGGCAGGGCACGTGCCCAGCTGAATCAAATCCCTGTTCTCTTGCTTCTTGCTTGGGTGACCTTGGACAGGTCACCTAATCTCCGAGAGCCTCAGTTTTCTTGCCTATAAAATGGGGACAACAGCACCAACTCTAATGGGGTTGTTGTGTTAATTAAAGGAGATAATGCATGTAACATGCTTATCAGAGTGCCTGGCACATGAGACATGCTCAGAAAGTGTTAGGTATTGGGGGCTTGGGAAGGACAAAGGTGCTTTTATCAAGAGGACTTGAGGTGGTATGAGATAAGCTAAAACCACCAGGATGCTTCAAGTTAGAGGATGGAAACTTGAAAGTAGTTGTGATCAAAATCTAAACTCATGAAAAAAATAATGGAGAAGGCATTACTTGTTTGTAAGAGTCAATGTCCTTTCCAGGTTGGGTAAAGTGGCTCATACCTGTAATCCCAGAACATTGGGAGGCCAAGGCAGGAGGATCATTTGAGGCCAGGAGTTTGGGATCAGCCTGGGCAACAGTGTGAGACCCCATGTCTACAAAATAATAATAATAAAAAAATTTGTCAGTGAGCTAACCAGTGAGCTATGATCACACCACTACATTCCAGCCTGGGTGACAGAATGAGACCTTGTCTCACCAAAAAAAAAAAAAAAAATTGTCCTACTGGCTTTTGTTTTTCCTGTTCCTCTAAATACTCTTGTTCTCACCTCAGGACCTTTGCATGTGCTGTTTCCTCCCTCTGATCTTCACATGGTTGGAGCCTTCTTGACATTCAGGTCTCAGGTCACATGTTGCTTTCTTGGCTAAGACTCCTCTTAGCACAAGAGCTAATGTAGCCCCTGAGTCACTAACTGTCACATCATCTCCCCCCGCCTCCTGCTGCATGCACTTAACACTACTTGAAATAATTTTTTAATCATTATCATCATCATCACTATTATTACTTACTTATCATCTGTCTCCTTCACTAATATGTAAGCTTCACAAAAGCAGAAACCATCCCAGGAATTAGAACAGTGCCTGGCATGTAGTAAATGCTCACTAAATGATCAAATGAATGAATGAATGAATGAATAAAGTGACATATGGATGTCAAAGCCATAATTTTTTATTACGAAACCGGGGTGCTTAAAGACAAATAATCTCAGGACTTGAAGGAACCATTGAGATGATTAACTTTAAAGCATTCATTTTTACAGGTGATGACATCTTTAGAAATTTGGGCCAGGTTTTGTATTCTGGTATCTGGGCTTTTTACTGCCATTTCCTCAGATGCCAAAATTTGGGCAAGGATACATATGAAGACAAGAAAACTACATGTTTGAAATCAGGACTCTGGCTGTAACGGTTGTAGTGATCTGGAAAATTGAGAATAAATGGCCATAGGTCTTGGACCAGACAAACTCTCTTCCCGCTACCCATCCTGACAATAAAAGCCTTCCTTAGGGCGGAGGTTGTTTATGCTTAAATGCTTTCCTTCTCCTTTGGGGATCAGTAAGGGTTACTTTCAAAAGGTGATTGAGTTTGACTCAGGGAGCCTCCTTGGCATTTGGAGAATTGGCCTCATTGTTTAGTGCTAGAAAACCGAAGATGTAAGAGCGGCAGTAATAACAAGTGGATTGTATTAGCACTCAACTTGGCGCTCCGGTGTCCCCCAGGGAATGGCTGTTAGGACACAGACCGGTACAGAGGGAAGATCACACAACGACACAGGGAGAAGACGGCCACCTACCAGCCAAGGAGAGAGGCTGCAGAAGAAACCAACCCTGCCAACACCTTGATTTTGACTTTTAACCTCCAGTGTCGTGAGAGAATATATTTCTGTTGTCTAAGTCACTCAGTCTGTGGTACTTTGTTATGGCAGCCCTAAAAAACCAGTAGTCCTGCCCTACGCCAGGCATTGAGAATGTAGAGGCCGTTAAGACCTAATTCATATCAATGAGGAGCTCACAGGTGTGTTTGTTTGTGTTCCATCTTGATTTATTTCTAGTATTTTTAAAGGTATCTCTTTGTATAGTTTTTGTAGTGGTTGCTATAGCTATTAATATGATATATGATATTAATATACTATATATTAAATATATAATATACTTAAATATAAATATATAATTATATAATAAATATCTTATATATAATAATATATATTAATATATGTATATCTCCACACATGTATTATAAATTACACATACATTTATTATATATTTCCTGATATACAGGATGTGTAACATTCGATTTACAAATAATTAAAAATATGCAATATTCTTTATTGTAAACTTCAGATATCTAATTCTCACAAAATTCCTGTATCTATTTTTTTGTCAAATTCTTGTATCCTTAGCCAACCTATGGTTGCATTGATGAGTGAATGTAGTTTTGACATGAATATTAGTTGATTTTTTTATTTAGGTTAATGACGAAGGCAGAAACAAAACAATGAAGACGTGGGAATTTCACTTATTTGTCAATGGTATGAGCAGTTTTTTGCCAAATTGGATAATAGTTTCAAATGCTGGAAGAATATTTCCTCTTTTTTTGTTATTCATTATGTGATGACTACTTTTAGGTTTAATCTGCATTATTAATATTTTATTCATCACATTGAAAAGTCTAGATCAGGGTGGGCAAATTACAGTCCTGGGTCAAATCCTCTCACACCCTTTTGTTTATATACTGTTTAGGCTGCTTTTGTATTGCAATGGCAAAGTCTCATGACAGACACTGCATGGTTTACAAAACTGAAAGTATTTATTATCTGGCCCTCTACTGAAAAAGTTTGCTGGCCTCTCATCTAGATAATCAACAAAACAGTTAATCAAGGTCTGATTTGTAGTGTTGCCAATTTCTGTCATGTAAATATTCGCACCAAGCTGATATCACTGAGTGTGAAGTTGGAAAGAGATGTGTAGTAGCACGCTATCTCATAGTTTTTCTACCATGTAGATATAATAGATAAGAATAACCCCAAAGGCGTCAATCATATTATAATAAAATGTTGTAAAATAATTAGAACGTATTCAGTATTTATTTTTCTTTCAAATATAACTTAAGTAATTGTAAGATATTCTCTCATATTTTATTCTAAAAATTTAAAAATTTATTTTCACATTTAAGTCTTTAATCCATTTGGAGTTGATTTTTTAACAGTGTGAGGTAGGGAATCTAATTTCAAAACAAATTTTTTTTCTTAATGGAAAACCAATTGTCCCAGCGCTATTTATAGAACAGGGTATACTTTCCCCAGGGATCTGTGATATTTGTTTTCCACATATCGAGTACCGTATTTGGACTCTCTGTTCCACAAATCTCCAGAACTTCTTCATCTTGCAAAACTGAAACCCTATACCCATTAAACAATAACTCCGCATTTTTCTTTCCCCCAGCCCCTGGCAATAGCCATTCTACTTTCTGTTTCTATGAGTTTGACTACTCTACACATCTTATCTAGTAAAATTATACAGTATTTGTCTTTTTAAGGACAGGCTTATCTCACTTAAGCATAATGTCTTCAACATTCATCCACGTGCCAGAATTTCCTTCCTTTTTAAAGGCTGAATAATATTCCATCGTGTGTATGACCACATTTTGTTTAGCCATTCATCTATCAGTGGACGTTTGGGTTGCTTCTACTTTTTGGCTGTGGGGAATAATGCTGCTATAAGCATGGGTATACAAATATTTCTTTGAGATCCTGCTTTCAATTCTACTCTTAATTTTGGAGGAACTGCCATACCGTTTTCTGTAGTGGCAACACCATTTTACATTCTCACCAGTGGTACGCTGTAGTTCCAGTTTCTCCATATACTCATTAATTTCCTGTTTCTTTTGACCGTACCATTCTAAAGGGTATGAGGTGATATCTCATGTGATCAAGTTTTTATCAGGTTCCTGGCACTGTACTAGCATAACACAGTCAACACACTTACAAAGCTCGAAGCCTGGTGGGTATAAAATATACATCAATTAGAGTTGTGCAAATTGCTCCAAAGGAGAAGCTACAGGGATGGGGTGGAGGACCTGACTTAGTCCTGGAGGAAGGACATGTCTTAGAGAAAGACATGGTAGCTCACCCCCTTGTATCCTCCTGGAATGGAGAGCTTTCCATGCTGCTCCCTTAGCAGGCTTCTGGGGAGGTAACCTTTCGCTGCTCAGCTTTCAGAGGCTCATAGGTCCTTCTTAGCACACGGCAGCCTTCGGGACTGGGCCTTGGCAAACATTTTCAGAGCTCCCCAAAGAGCTTTTACTCTGGTAGACAGATTTCCATCAATAAACAGGGAAGTGCCTCCTGCCCAGACGTCTGTTAAATTTGTCTCTCCCCCAACAGTGAGTCACTCTCAGCCAAATGTTGCCCCGTTGGGCCGGATGCTCTGGTGACTTGAGGCCACCTGGTTTCCTGTGATCCCTTTTGCCAATTCATGACCAGAAGTTGGATGGTCCTTGGGAGCCAGGGTAAATGGTGGTAAATGGGTTCATGAGAGGTGGCAGGTTGGCTGCTACGGTTCGGGTGCATTTTCTGTAACTCCCTCTAAGAAGAAATTTTTTAAAAAATAAAGTGGCAAGATTGGACTCAAGGATTCCTGCTTGCTTGCTATTTAGTGAGTTTGAGAGGAGGTACCTAGGGCAGCTGTTTCAACACTTTCAAGAGACAGACACAGTGGATGATGTTTACCATGGTAACACCACCCACAGTTATGCTCAATTTTTGGAAAATTGATGGCAATGCCTCTCCTTTCTTTCCTACTCAAGAAAACCCACTGGCAAACCAAATTATACGTGTAATATTATCATAGCAAAGCGTACTTAGCATAGTACCTGACACTTAGCAAGTGCTCAAAGCCATATGCTATTTTTAATTATTATGATGTATATTTTAGACTTAACCTTCAACCAAGGGTTAGCCAAACTACACCTCATGGGCCAAATCTGGCCTGACACTTGTTTTTGTATGACTTGTGAACTAACAATGGTGTTTGCTTTGTTTTTGAGACAGGGTCTAGTTCTGTCACCCAGGCTGGAGTGCAGTGGTGCAATCGTAGCTCAAGTGATCCTCCTGTCTCAGCCTCCTGAGTAGCTAGGACTACAGGTGTGTGTGCCACCATGCCTGGTGAATTAAAAAAAATTTTTTTGTGGTGTTGGGGTCTCACTATGTTGTCCAGGCTGGTCTCAAACTCCTGGCCTCAAGTGATCCTCCTGCCTTGGCCTCCCAAAATGCTGGGATTACAGGCATGATCCACTGCACCCAGCAGTTTGCATTGTTAGTAGCTGAAAAGAGAATAATATTCTCTGACGTGAAAATTGTATTAAATTTGAATTTCAGTATCCATAAATAAAGCTTTATTGGAATACAGCAATGCCCATTTGTTTATGCATTGACTGTGACCGCCTTCACACTGCAATGGCACAGTTGAGTGGCTGCAACAGACACCATATGACCCACAAAGCCTCAAATATTTATTATCTGGCCCTTTGCAGGAAAACTTAGCCAACACTTTCACTAGACTCTCCCGTCTCTTGGAATTCACAAGTACACACTTGTTGAATGTTTTACCTGCAAGGTTCGAGACCACGTCTGTCTTGCTCACTGTTATCTGTCTAGTTCTGAATACAGAATTGATCTTGGTCAGTTCTGTTGAGTTCATTGTAATGCAGACATCCTGAGATTTTCCACCTTTCATGGGTCATCTTCCATTAGTGATTGTGTCACAATTGCTCTGTTCTGAGTTGCTCCAGTGGAACTACAGTCTTGTACCAGGCGGCTCTCTCCAGACATTTCTGGGGGTCCCTGAGGAATGCTTCCATGTTCCTCACATCTGTTCTAGAGCATTCCTTTGGGTTTCTGCTTCTAAGTTCTCTGTTGGACATCTCTAATTGCCTTAGCCCCAAGCCTTTTCCTGGATGCCTGGAGGCGAGAACAGGAAAATACATCCTAGAAGGGAAAACCTGGACCCTGAATCCTGGACTTCACATATCCCAGAGCTCGTACGTTGTGCCCACGGGCACCTCAGTAGGTGAACCTTTCTCTCCCGCCACTGTGCTGTGGGGTCAGCCTGTTCCCCATGTTGGTGGTGTCTTTGACCGTCTCTCCCCCATTCAGGGTTGAAGCTCCCAACTCCCACTTTGTCCCAGAGAGAGAAGGTGAATTCTTTCCTCCCCATCACGCAGAAGGATTCTTTAGAGAGATGCATTTCTGCCCTCAATAAAGACCTTTTCAGAAGAGGGCTGTGCTTCCTTTTTGCTTAATTCAAAGGCCTCTGAGAGTGTTCTCCTGAAACAAAATAGAAGTTTTCCCTTCTCTTCCCCTCAAACTTATATGATAAACTCACTTTCTGAGGAGCAGCTGAAAAAATGCTGGTGGCTTTAAAATATAGGTTTATCCCCCAATGTGAGCCTATGAGGTGGTACAAAATATCAGGGTCCAGTTTCACAGCACAAATGAATGAATGATTGAATGTACTCTCTCTCTACACACACACATATATATATATATATGGTAAAATATAGTAATTTGTACAATTTTATATAGCACATATGTAGCATATAAATATATGTACTTTTCTCTATATAGTACATTATATAGTAAAACACTTATGTACTGAATTACTATAAATATTAAATTATCTAAAAACATTGGTGCCTTATTGTTAGCAGCCCATGTCTGTTACTTGCTTTATAGGGATTCAGACCCAGGGGTGATTGGTCTCTGGTTCAGAAATGCCGGACCTAAGAGTCAGGTCTTGATGCCCTAAATTGTAAGACGAATCTCTGAGTGGGCTACTTGGCTACACTCCCACTTTTCCATGCCCACAGCCGGCCGTGGCCCTCCCACATTAGTCAGCTCTGGTTTTAAAAATGATCTCTGTAGTCCCCAGGCTTGGGGGCAAGGGAGGTAAGGAGTGAGGATAGGACAAGCGTGGGCATTGATGGATGACCTCCTCTTCCTGGGAAAGTCTTCCAAGTGTGTGTCCTACCGGTGGCGGGTTATTCTGGGATCCTCAGTCTATGGGCATGTGATGGTGTTAATAACATCATCCTGTGCTGAGTGGGCACTGGTGGAGGAAGAGGATACCCAGGAAGCTGGAGGAAGGCAAGAGAGGCATTGGGTGAGTTCACAGGCTGAGAAAAGCACTTCCATGTTGTGCTAGTGGTGCCTGGTGTCAGCCTCTGGCAATAGCCATGGTCAAAGAACCAGCAGCGTTGGTGGAGGTGACGGCGGTGGCAGTGGCGGTGGTGAGACCAATGCCTCTTTATGTCTCTCTTCTTTGCTGTTTCTTATGATGAAAGTCACAAATTCATGTACATATTTAAAAATATAGGTAAGAGGAAGAAAGCTGGATGGCATTGATGAGAGATTTCATGAAAAAATACCTATGGCGCTTCACCCATGGCTAGGTTCTAGGTTTGGGGGATAGAAGGAGAACAAAACAGGCAGACTCCCTCCTTCTTGGGATTTGTGAATAGATGAACAATGAATAAGATATTTTCAGAGAGTGATAAGGACAATGACAAAAATGAAATAGTGCATACAAGTGTCTTGGTGGGAGGTCAGTTTAGCCAGAGATGATCATTATTCAGATTTTCTTTTCAAGGTCTTTTTTTTTTCCCCTCAGTATATGTCCTTCTCCTTCTATTCTGATCTAATTATGTATCATCTATCTAAAAATGGGATCATGATGTACAGTCTGTGTTGTAACCTTATTTTTTTTTCACTTGATATATTGTGAACATCCTTCTGTTTCGTTATTTATTCGCCGGCATCATAATTTTTATGCACACAGAGCGATTCATCATACAGGCTGTACCGTACTTGTATAAACCCTTTATGACTGCACACGGGCTGCCTCCAGTGTGTTGAAGAGATGATGCTTCTGGAAACCGTCGCTTTCCTTCCATTGGCACCGCCGCCTCCCTGGCTCAAGCTTGTACTGTCCCTCACTTGGACCATTGAAGTAGCCTCTTAACTAATCCCCTGACTCCATCTTACACTCTTCTGCCAAGGTTTTCTATTTCTGATCATGTCACTCTTTTTCAATGATCACCAGACTATCATTGGCTCCCTGTCACCTACACAATAAAACCTAAACACCTTAGCTTTATCACTGCTGGGCTATGCACCAGTAAAACTGGATGGCTTGAATAATCGTGTAAAAAGAGGTTCAATGCCCATAGTCATTAGGGAAAATGCAGATTAAAACCACAATAAGATACCACTTTACCCTTACTAGGATGGCTATTAAAAACAACAACAATGGAATATAACAAGTGCTGGCAAGGATGCAGTGAAATTGGAACTCTTGTACAGTGCTGGTAGGAATGTCAAATGGGACAGCCACTACAGCAAACAGTATGGTGGTTCCTCAAAAAGCTAAACATAGAACTACTGTATGAGCCAGCAATTCCACGCCTAGGTACATAACCAAAAGAACTAAAAACAGGGACTCAAGCAGATCCTTGCTCATCAATGTTCATTGCAGCATTGTTCACAATAACAAAAAAGTGGAAACAACCCAAATGTCTGGCCACCAATGAATGAATAAACAAAATGTGGTATATTCATGTGATGGAATATTATTCAGTCATACAAAGAAATGAAGTTCTGCTATATGCATCGATGTGGATGAACCTTGAAAACATTGTGCTAAATTTAAATGATGTAGGCCAGACACAAAAGGATAAATACTCTATAATTTCATTTACGTGAAATTTATACATTAGGCAGATTCATGGAGACAGAAAATAGATTAGATGTTACCACGTTCCTGGGAATGGGGAGTCATTGCTTAATGGGTACAGAGTTTCTGTTTGGGGTGATGAAAGAGTTTTGGAGACAGATAGTGGTGATGACCATACAACAATGTGAAGGCAATTAATGCCATTAAATCGTACACTTAAAAATGGTTAAAATGGCAAATTTCGTGTTATGTATATTTTACCATAATCAAAAAACAGCTGGATGGCTTGCCCACCGCCATCTCCATGCCTTTGCTAACGTGGTTTGCTTTTCCTGGTGCACACTTTTCTTACATCTCAGCCTACTGAAATCCCATCCTGTTTTCAGGGCCCATTTCAAATGGTACCTCCTTCCTTGATAACTTTTCTAACTTTTCATCCCTCCATGTGTTCTCAGACCAATGTGGTCTTTCATTTTTTTGAGCTCTCATATACATTATATGTTCCTTTTTGGCTGTTTCCTTGATTTCATCACCTGCTGGGCCGTAAGTTCTTTGGTCAGAGGGACCTTGCCTTATTCATATTTGCATTATTCATTCAACAAATATTTACTGAGCCCATACTGTGTGCCAGCCTGGAACATAATGCCAGTATACTATAAAAATTCAGTTAATATTAAACTGAATTGAGATCTCATAGGTCTGAACCTCAAATTTTCTGAGGAATTTCACAGTGGTGTAACTTTAGGAGGAGTCACTTTCCTCCCTGCTTAGTAGCCTTGTTGGCTGTCATTCTTGGAAGTAGTGGACTATGATAGGTATTTTTTCCTTTCTTCTGGGAACATATGTTATTCTTCTTTTGGGAAATCATTTCCTTTTCCCTTCCCCCAACTCCAACCCAGGTGGTTTGGGTGAGCTGCCATGTTCCCACATGCTCTTTCTCTCTTGGTTACTGTTGATTGGTCCAAGGTGGACACCTGACCCAAGCTGGGCCAATCAGAGCTTTGCCCTGCGATTTTTGAAACCAGAACAGAAAGGAGAGCCTGGGGAGTACAGAAGCCACATTGTCATCTTTGTTAGAAGCTGGAGTGCAGCAGAATAGTATGTAGCTGATGCACAGAGGGAAGACGAAGGGAGCAGAGAGAAAGAGCCCGTGCTACCAGTTGCACCCACGATATATTTGCATCTTTGTCCATTCAATAGCTTGATGTCTCAACCCTCATTGTAGTCCTCAAGGCAACAAACTCCCCTCTAGTCTAAGTTAGAATTCAGACTATGTCACTTGCAACCAAATTGCTGCACCTCTCTGAGCCTCAGTTTCCTCATTATAAAGTGTTAATGACCTCTTCCTCATAGAGTTGTTATGAATATTAAAAATATGATGCATATAAAGTACTTAGGATGGTGCCTGGCACACAAGTGTCCAATAAATGTTAACGATGATTACTATTTGAATCGGCATTCATAGTGCCTGGAGACAATGTGAGTGAGAACATAAGTCTATTGAATGAGAAAAGAGATGGCTTTTCAAATTGGTGCTAACTGATCAACACTAGGGGTCTCACATGCAATAATACTCTCCAGGGATTAGGAGAATGGGAGGGCGTAAACCCGCAACTAAAGGACACAGGGAGCATTGTAAGGGGGAAGGGCATGCCTCTAACCCTTGCTTGGGTGAGGCAAAGGCATAAAGTGTAACCATAATGTTCATACCCTCATAATACCCTGAAATTAAAAAAAAAAAAAGAAAAGAGATGGCTTTGATATTTCTTTAAACTCTGTCCAAGAAATAGAGCCATTTTTACTGTGCACCCTTTATATGTCCTTGTTAGGCCCAGACGTGCCTCCTTTGTTGATGACAATCTGAGTTCTGAAGTTTGCTCACTATATATTGCTAGTTCTCCTTGAGGTATCTCCACTCTGGGGGCCTGAGACACAGATGGGCTTGTTTCATGCTCCACATGGAGCCTTACCTCGCTCCATCCCCAGTGGGCTTCTGCTGATAGCCACTCAGCGTACGGCTCCAAGACTTAATTGCATTCTGCTTGTATGTTGCCAAACACTAAAACCTTGTTGCTGAAGTTAAGTGTTTTGGGAAATGGTCTGTATTATTTCACCAGTTGAGGCTTCAAAAAGTTGGAACTGCTGACCGAGCTGCCAGATCGGAACTTGATCTCCAATTGGCCCACTTGTACTCGCTGGAGAGGACCGTGTTGCAAACATTCATGGTGAGCTCTGCGAATTGGTTTGGAAGATGTCCTGTCCCTGTAATGGCAGTTAGTGGTACAGAGTAGACTGTCAGTTGTGCATTTAAATATATAATGAATTATGCCAGACATTAAAAGAATCATAACAGCAAAGGCGTAATCATGGCTACACTGTGCCACACGCTGTTTCAAGCATCTACCTGCACTATCTCTGTGGTTCACAAACTTTGTTGCACATTACAATCACTTGGGTTATTTAAAACAAGCCTGATGCTCAGCTCACACTCTACACCAATGAAATCAGAATCTCTTAAATTGAGAGTTTTAAAAACTCCCCAAGTGATTCAAATATTTAGTCAAGTGTGCAAATCAATGAATAAACTCATTTAATCCTCACAGCAAGTCTATAAGGCAGGAGGTGCTGTTACTACTCACATTGCATAGAAGAGGAAACTCAGGCACAACAGACAGGGTAGGTAACTTGCTCAAGGTCACACAGGTTTTGAACCAGACTATATGATCCCAGAATCCATGCTCTTCATCACTATACCCTACAACAAAAAGCCTGCCTATCTCCCCCTCTTATTCTCTGTCCCCATCCCACTGTCTAGGTGAGACCTCTCCTGGATATTTCAAAGTCTCCTCATTGGTCTGCTTCCTTGAGTCTCAGGCCCTCTAGCTCAGCTCTGTCCAGTGGAATTATACCACGAGCCACAGATATCATTTTAAATTTTCTCCTGGCCACATTAAAAAAGTAAGAAGCAGCAGGAGGAATTAATTTTAATCCCATATTTTATTTAACTTAATATATCCCAAATATCCTTTTGACATGTAATAGATATTAAACTATATTAATGAGATATCCTATGTTCCTTTTTTCATACTCAATGCTCCAGGTTCCATGTGTATTCTATACTTACAGCACATCTCAATTTGGACCGGCTGTATTTCTTTTCCTTTTCATTTCAGCATATTACAGGGGTACAAATGTTTAGGTTACATATATTGCCTTTGCCCCACCAAGTCAGAGCTTCAAGTATGTCCATCCCCCAGATGGTGCGCACCACACCCATTAGGTGTGTATATACCCATCCCCTCCTCCCCCCTCCCACCTGCCCGACATCCGATGGATGTTACTACTATATGTGCACATAAGTGTCAATCAGTTAATGCCAATTTGATGGTGAGTACACGTGGTGCTTGTTTTTCCATTCTTGTGATACTTCACTTATGAACCGGCTGTATTTCAAGTGCTCAGTAGCCACATGTGCCTAAGTTACCATATTGGATGGTGCAGCTCTAACCCACTCCCACCCTGCAGGTGGGGAATGGTAAATATCACCAGTTCTCTCAACAATTTAGAACATGTCCCTGGCTTCCTCTATTATACTCCCAAGATAAAGTCCACACAGTTCTTTGTGATTTGTTCCCAAGTCATCCTTCTAGACTATCTTCCCATAATCTCTTCATGTACAGAACCTCCAGCCCTAACACATTTCTTTGTTTCTCTCCAAATGCATCATTGTTTTCCAGGTCGCTGTGCCTTTGCACAGGCGGTTTCCTCTACCTGGAATGCCATTCCTGTTCTCCTGCTCTTCCCACTTCCCCGCTAGAAAGCTCCTTCTTTTCCGAGATCCAACTTTAAATGTCTTCCCCTTTTAAAAACTTCCAGGATGCATCTAGCCAGGTTAGTCCAGCCCTCCTGTGGGTCCATGCGGTACTCCACGCACAGCTTTTATCACATTTGTTGCTAACTGTCCATGCGCTTGCTTCCCTCCCACGGCCAGGTGCGTTACCAGGGCAAGGACCATGGTTTATCTATCCCTCTTCCCCCAGAACCTTTCTTCCTCAATGCCTGCCACATAGGGGACACATTATATTGCACCCAATGCCTTCATTCATTTTTACTACTTTCTAGGTCTTGGTAGAAATGTAGGTTTGGGACCCTCATCATCCAGTGCCCTCGTCTTACAGGTGGGGATACTGAGTCCCAGGGGAGAAGAGGACTGAATCTGCCACCATCGGACCCACTGCCTGGCTCACCCTACTCTCCACTGGTGAGTATTCTGGAAACATAAAATGGCATTAACTTGAAGAAGAGGTGAGGAGGAGAGTAGATTTGCTTTGGGCAATCAGCGGTTCGTGAAATAAATAATAAAGTGTAAATAAAACGTTTGTAAATGAGACATTTCAAATGTCCTAGAGTTGCAGATGTAAAATGGGAGTCCTCTTGTGAGTTCTGGTATAAAGAGAAAAGAGGGTCAAATTTATTGTTTTCGTATATTTTTACCCCCTGCCTCCCCACTTGGGACCGCTTACAAGTGAGACCCTGCAGCTGTTTTATCAAAGCCGGACGGTGGCATTTCTGTGTCACCTCAACCCTCTTTTCACAGCTGAGAGAGAGAGAGAATTACAATGTGCTCAGAAGAGATGGTTTGTGGAGGGGGAAAACTAAAGAACATCCCAGAGCATCACTTCATGCTGTTTAATTCAGGTGCTTGGTCATTTGACTTCCTGGTAGCCTCAGCCATTTGAAATGTCACCATTAAACTGGGATTCGGTATAGGTATGTATATTTTTAAAAATCTCTATGTAAAGTTAAGCTTTTTAACTGAACAAGTTTGGTGCATTGTTTCTCTTGGCAACCTCAGTTTTGCTGGCAGAGAGCCTAGGAGGCAACAGAAGAATGGTTAATTAGGAAAATAGTTGTCTGGGGCCATTTAGTGCAAGGACAGGTAACGCATCCTCCAGTATCTGAGAGCATCTCTGGGGTACAGAGCAGGAAATGCTGATTCCAGAGGCACACTTCATGCTCTAGAATTCATGTGTTAGGAGATTTAAAGAAGAGGCGTTGTAGATTATTGGAAGCAACACTGGGGATGAGAAGACAAGAATGATGTTATTATCCCCTTCGTACTGTGGAACGCTCAGCTTCCCTTGGGTTTCCCGGCTTGACTGATACTAGACACCTGGTGGCACTGTCAGTGTAGACTGAGTGAGGGTGTCCGGGTCAATCCACATCTAAACCACTAGTAAAGCTTCAAATAGCCTTTAGCTAAGGTAGCTATAAATGTAAGTTCTACTATTTCCCTCTGCTCCCTAATGGATCATCTCGCACACCCCTTCCACTTTGGAGAGCACTGAGCTAGGAAATTCACTTACCCCGCGCCCCTCTTCACAGTGCTAGATACACGAGGGTCGGCTCTGATGACAATCCCCACCCTGCATGTGTTTCATGTTCTTTTAAATCCAAATCGGCACTTTCACACCTGCTGCAAAACTGAGTGATAAAACGTCTGCGTTCTTAGTCTGTCCCTTTTCTTTTGATTGATGCTATGACGGTAACTCAGGATGTCCTCTCAGAGGGACCTGCGTGATATAGCTGATGATGATGTCTTTCTTATGCCTCCCTCACCTTGTCAGAGGAAGGGGCTTTCACACGGGAAATGCTTCATTTCAATGAATTAATTAAAATATTTTTTTTGTTCTTATGTGCACAGAATAGCCCTGGAAATATACGCAAGCTTCTGGGTACACTGTGATTGCCTCTCTAAATGGGAATGCGGTCTGAGAGTTGGGGGGCTAGGGGAGGAATACATAATATTAATTTTTAGTTTATGTCTGTTTGCACTGCTCAAACTTTTACCCTATGCATACGTTTCTTTCCTACAAAAATGACAAAAACTCTTTCGAAGAGCACAATCCCCTCCCTTTGTCCACATATTCACTACATTATTGTCACCGGCCTTTCTTGCCTCAGTTTTTGGGGAAAGACCAGAAAATTCTTCTCTGTCCTTAAACTTATCCTCTAGCAGGGATCATCAAACTATGACTCATGGCCCAAATCTGGCCTGTGGTCTGTTTTTGTATGACGTCCAACCTAAGAATGGTTTTCACATTTTTAAAGGACTATATATTAATGCATTAAAAGAACAACATATAGCAGATATTTACTATCTAGTCCTTTAAAGAAAAAGCTTCTCTAAAGTGCATACAGTTTTAAACATCCTCATGATTACCACTCAGATGGGTTGGTCAAAGCAAGGAGGCAGTGACTCCCAGGGACCTGGCACATGGTAGGTGCTCATTAGGATTCTGATTAAGAGGCTCCCAGCAAGAATATTTCTCCCTGTGGCTCTACTTTGAGCCTGGGAGCTGGGGAGGTGATGTGCTGCCTTCCTCTAGGCCCCAATCTATTTTAGTAGTGAAAGATCTCCCCTTATTTGCATAAACACTCCTAGTCTAAGCAGAGAAGGTCTTGCTACTGCTTTTAATACTTGCCGTCTTCCTTTCTGGCAGGAAGGTGACATTTTGCTGGTGGGGGCTTGGTGGGAAAGTAATACTAACAGAAGCCACTAGATGGTGCCATAGCTCTGAGAAGCAGGCTTGGAACGTGCCACGCAGGAGGGTGGCTTTCAGCTCTCCCCCTGCCCAGGACAGACAGACTTCGTTCTAGACTTGACTCTGCCACTTACCTGCTGCTATAGGGCTGTTGGACACCCTTAAGTCTCGATATCCTTATTTGCAAAATGAGGATTATAAGAATGCCCACCACAGAAGGGTGCTGTGAGCATCCAACAAGATATTACTGGAGAAGGCACTTTGAAAACTGTGGAATCCAGTGCAAATATGAGCTGATACAACCTCTGAAAGCCTCATCATTAGAGCCACTCCTTGGGCACGATTCCAGAAGCACAATAACTCTCGTGACCTCCTTGTCTCCTAACAGTGAGGGCTGGGAGCGGAGGGAGCAGTGGTGTGGGAGAGGATTCGTAGCAGCTGGATGAGTATGGAACACTTTTCAGAGCCTCTGTTCCATCATCTGCAAAACAGGAAGAACACAAGAGTCCTGCTCTGCAGGGTTACGAAGATGAGATAACATAGCCCCAGCATTCGGTGCAGCGTCTGGAACAAAGCAGCCCCCCAACCCCCAGTAAGTGTCAGATTATGAGTGGGTGCTTGATGCTGCTTGCGATTCTGTCCTCACGGGTCCCTCTCTCCTCTCCTTCCACTTCTTTCTCTAACCGTCCTGACCCATGGCGTGTTGGTGTCTCCAGCACAGCCCTCTCTCCCTGCACTTGACCGTCCCGCAGGCATCTGCAACTCGTGCTCAAAACGTATCTCCTCACCTTCCCATTATGACCCACTTTCTTCCTCTTCTCCTGGCACCTTCGAAGCATCACCCTCCACCCTTGGTTCCTGATACTCCCGCTCCCCCACTGCCTACTTGTCATCCACTGCTCCAAATTCTCTTGCCGCTGTGTAAGTATCTTTCCTATGTGCATCTTCTCCCTATCTCCCCAACATCGCTCTCCCCACAGTCACTGCCGCAGCCTCGTCTTAGCTCCCTGCTCCTTGCGTGAGTGCCACTTCCCCCCTAAAAGCAAATCTCATTATTCCCCTGCTCAAAATCCTTCCATGGCTCCCGGTGCTAGTCAGATAAAGTCCAAACTTCATAACATGGGGCCTAGAAGGCATCTAAACATCTGGCTTCTTCCCCCCTCCCCAATCTCCCTCTTGCCTTTCTCTGTCCTGTATTTTCAACCTGAAATATAGTCCTGTTGGACTTATGTTTAGTTCCTCAAATGACAAATCGAGCTTCCTTTTGCCTCTAGGCCTTTGCACATGCTGTTTCTTCAAACCTGGAACATTCTTTCCCCCATCTTTATTTGCTGGTATACCCTTCTCTCCCTGGCTAACTCCTATGCATCTTACAGGTATCAGTCACTTCCTCTCAAAAGCCTTTCCTGACATCTCGAGTATGAGTTAGTGCTCCCCACCCCCACCCCCAAGGATCTTCTTGTACTTACTTTCATTTGGCACCATTGCACTGATTCTCTAGTGTGACTCAGTGTCAGCTGCAATGGTCACCTCATGCTTGAGAGATATATCATTCCAGCTGGGTCCCCATTCCACGTCTAGGGGGACCCACGTGTCCATTCAAGGTTGCTATAAATGTAGAGAGCTCGTGGAATAGCAGTCTCTCTAGCTATGACTTCCTGCTCCTACTAAAATCTTTATTGGATTCCGGTTCTGAGTCCCTCAAGCCCTTTCTTTGCCCCTAAGCAGACCCAGATGTAGAACACAGCCCCTTTTCTTTGTTTCCTCAAAACAATGCTCACAGAGGACACTTGGGTTTGTGGGCATTGCTGAGGTCCAGGGTGATGAAACGCAGAGATCAGTCTGAACCATGGTTCTCAGCGACACACCAGCCAGCCCTGCCCCGGGAACTTTGCCTCGGTTGGTTTCTCCCAAGGTCTCTTCTCACTCTAAGGCCACTCGGCTCTCTTTTCCTCCTCCTCTTCCTCCTGCTGACTCTTGTTCTTCTTCTTCTTTTTTTCACGCTCTTCCTTTCTTCTCTGCTCTCTTTCACTCGAATTACTGTTTAAAGCAGAGATGTTTAGGGTCTCTTAATTTTGCAGTCTCCTTGTAGACTGTATCTGACCTTCATGCCCCAAATAGCTTCTCAAGGTACAATGTTAAACACAGGGTGATTACGTGGAGGGACCTGTGATGTCACACAGACTCTCTGCCCTCCCCATCACATTTTGTCGACTTGTCCGTCTCCATGTAAACTCCATGAGAGCAGAGACCTTGTCCGCCTTGTTCATAGCTGTATCCTCAGCACGTAGAACTTGGTTGGTGCATGTTGGGCTCTTGGTAAATATTCAGTGAATGAATAAATACGTGAGTGGGTGAATGGATGAGTGAGAGTTGCTTAGACTGAATAATAATTCCGGTTCAACTCTCCTCCCTACTTGGGGAGTGTCAGAGAGAGATGTTGAAGCCCGGCCTCCATGAATGCTCCAAGAATCCAGGCATGACAACAAAATCAAATCCAGTTGTTCAATTGTTAATTCAGCTTGGCCACCACTAAGGGGAATTAAAATGTCTACAGTTCTTGTAACTTAGTGAGAATGTAGGTGAGCATAAGAGCCAGATGAGAAAAGAGGCTAAAAATCGATGAGCCTGCACACATTTTGAGATGACAGGAAGACAAGCTTCCTTCTGCAACTAAGAGCAACAGAAAATATATAAGGACTCTGAAGACAGAGATTTTCTTGCACACCAATGCCATATCCATCTATCCAGCCACCCATCCATCCATCCATCCAACTATCCATCCAAGGCAGTAGACGTAATGTTGTTGAGAAGTACACTCTGGCTCCGTTAGTGTAAAATAGGGTTAACATTCGTACCTACTTAACCAAGTTATCATGAGATTTAAATGATATTATGTAGGTAAATGGTAACCGTTGTCATTATCAGGGTCTAAATACACCTGAATTCTGCGGCTCCAACTCTTTCCCAGCCAGATGTCAAACATTTGGCTCAATTTTATTATCCAGAATTTGAGGAAGATGAAGAGGGTGAAGGAATCTGGAATGAAAAACAGAGATTGGGAAGTTGGGGCTGGGGTGTGGAATTGGGGGGATGGCCACCTGAGAGTATCTCCCTTTAAAATATCACCAGGAGTCAGTCTCCACATGACCCTACTGGATCATAAAATGTATCCATGGGCATCGTCGGGAAGCAGGAATACAGGCAGGATGCAGGAACACGGTGTAGTCTAGTCCTCCTCCATGGGGATAGCTGGTCCACCCAGGCCCAGATTACGTCAGTGCGGTGTAGGGCTGGATGGGGATGTTGATCCAGTTCTGCAGCCAGCTCAGGTAATCCTCTCGAGGCATATGGATGATGTGTTCTCGCACAAACTGTGAGGCAAGTACAGTGGCAATCTCAGAATTTGGTCTGACGGCTAGACTCCACCCTCTCTCCGTCCCCAGAGACTGGCGGCCCCAGGATACCTACAACCATTCAGGCATTTATAATGTCTGGAGCAACAGGTTGGGGTGGTCTTTTGGGGAAGAGGACCCGTCACTGGTTTCCTGGTTCATCTGGCTCATTTTAAGCCCCTTTTTATTGCTGTTGACCCAAGGAAATTTGAGGAGGGCAGGAAAACCCAGCTGTCTGCATTTTTCTTTCTTTTCTACTCCTTAATATCTTCTCAAAAAGTCATTTGTCCTTAAACTTTTTTCGGTTCATAGATCCCTTCGGAAATGGATGACAGCTATGGGGGCTTGCTTTCCAGGAAAGGGTTTAAGACGCACAAAGTGTTTGGTTTCATATAGACTCTAGATTAAGAGACCCCTGCATCAGGGTTACCGGAAGTTCTGTGATGTTCTCACGGGGACAGGAGCATGCTAAGTGCTATCAGCCACAGCTGTGAACTCACCTCAAAGAAAAGAGGAGCCTCCATCACCCTCTCCTCCTACCTACTCAGGGATGGCCTCTTCCATGCCCCCCATTAACAGGTAGGTGGAAATTGGATTCCATAACTGGACAGGGATGTGGACAGTTGCCCTAGAGTTAATTTTGCCTTAGCCTGCCAGAGGTTTTCCTGAAGGAGCCTTACAGGATGTGGGGAGTGGAGTCTGGGCATCCGAATTTGTCTACAGGGTCATCCCCTTACCCCACTCGTGACCTTGCCTCCATAGACACACACCCAGGTCATCCCGTGCAAGGGCCCACCTGGCAGGACAATGTCAAGAGCCCCGTAGCCTGTCAAGGCCTGAGAAATGGACCATTTGAATCACTTCTTTACTACTAAAATGCACATATGCCATCTGATGAAACTGAGGGAGTGACTGCATGAGCATCTGTGGACACCTCTTTGTGGAGTCCTAACTGCTGATGCCTTTTGATGCCCAGGGGAACAGGGCACCAGGAGCTTCTAGTGGTGATGATGAGCTACTGCTGAAAACTGTTCAGTGGCTCCTAAATCTTTGTCCTGACCGTCAAAGGTCTACACAGACTCTGACCTCTCCAGTTCCCCTGCAGCCAGGCACCTCCTTGCTTGCATCCCTCCACACTCACTGACGGCCAGTGAGTTCCACCAACAAGCCAGGTTGGGTCCCACTTTGGGACTTTGGGAATGTGCCTTTTCATGTTCTTTGCCCTTTCTCTTCATGGCGCTGTCCCGTCATCGTTTAGGTCTCAGCTCAAATGTCACCTTTTGCAGTTGCCCTAGTCGAGGTATAATATGTCCCCTCTAATTTACTTTAAACCAGCTCTCCTCAAACTTTATTGTGCATACAAAACACCTGGGACCCCATTAAAATGTAAATTCAGAGTTGGTGGATATGGTTGGAAGCCAGAGATCCTGTATTCCTAGCAAGCACCCAGGTGAGGTCCGTGCTGCTGTTCATCAACTGCATTTTTAGTAGCAAGATTTAAAGTGTCCTTATTAAGATCACCCGTTTATTTATGTCTCCCCAAACCCTCTGAGTTTCTGGGGGCACTATTTACATAGAATATATGGTCCCTTGGAGTTGAACAACAGAGTAATGTGACAATTCCTTTCCTATTAGATTACGAACTCCATGAAGGCAGGGGCCTTTGTGTCTTTTCATCACTGTGTCCCCAGCACTTAAAACAGTGCCTGGATGTTGAGAGATGACTGAACAAGGGCACCCAAGGCATCGTGAGGGGAAAGGAGGTGGTGGTTACCTCGATGGCCACAGCGATGTCAGGGGAGCAGAGCTCCCAGACCCTCAGATCCTGTAGCACCTTCAGGAGGATGTGGGGTCGGATCCTTAGGTCCAGGTTTTCCCCAAACTTCTGCAGTTTCGCCAGGATCTTTTTGGCGGGGAGGAAGCTCTTTAGATCCTCCGGCAGTTTGGACAGCAGATCAAAGTACCTTCAATCCCAAGAGGAGAGAGCCGGTTGGGAGGCTGTTGGGGGTGGGGGGGGGCGTCTGGGCCGCTCTGGCTGCCCATCTCCACTTTCTCTTTCTGCCACTCGTGTGATGTCTCCAGGGCAGCAGAATTCTTTATCTGGGGCTTTCCTCTGTGGCCCACATGTCAGGCAAGTCTTTACTGTTAGGGGCAGGAAAAGAAGGAGCATGACTTTGCATTTCTTTAGAAAAAATAAGGGCACGCTTTCAAGGGATGCGTTTATGATTTTTCTATCAAGCAGACCATGTGAAAAGCTAAAAGAAAGGACAGGACTTTGGGGTTCAGAAGCTTCTTTTCTGAGAGTTAATCAGGCAGAAGGAGGGGGGCACACAGACACATCCATGGGATGACTTCTAGGATGCAGGAGGCTCTCACACACAAGATAGGGTGTGTGTGTGTGTGTGTGTGTGTGTGTGTGTGTGTTTTCCAGCTCCCTGATTAACACGTAAGTGCAGGTCAAAGCTTTGTGTGTTTCAGTGTTACGACAGAGCACAAGGATAGTGGGGAATCCACCCTTGAGATGGTGGGAACAGGTAGATTCTAACCTACCTTGGTCTAACCTAAGGAGATGGTTCCGATATGATTGGGGCTTAAGGCACAAGGTGGCATCTCTTAAGAAAAACATCTCCCCCTGCTATATATGTGACTATCATGGAAAATTCTGAAAAGAAATTGGTCATCCATCACACATTTTGGGCTACTTATACTGCTTTATATTTTATCATATATATTTATTCATGTCTCCTTGTTTTGAATGAAATCTTGAGAAGAGCAACCCTGTCTGAGTAGTTGAGTATTCCGCGTGCTAGAACTCTACCTAACTCCTGGTAGGTGCTCAGTAACTATGATTTGAAAGACCGAATGGCTGGATGAAGGAGGAGCTAGAACTCAGCATCATTCATGTAGGCTGTGGTTGATTTGACTTGATTTTAATGCTACCTATGTTACCATGGAGGGCAATTACTTCCCCTATAATAATGCCAGAAACTCCGCCATTAGAGATGTGGGCCGAGTCCCACCGAAGGAGGACCGGCATTAATTTCTGACAACTTTATGTTGGTTAGCTTGTAACTCCCTTTCTCCTTCTGCCCACTTCCTTCCCAAAGAGGGGAGAGGGTTTGCAGAAGGTGCTTTTCTGCCTGTCATGAGGTCCCCTCCTGAGATCCCCCTGTATCTTCAGTGCCAGATGTTGCCTGTGAGAAAGTGATGGTCTGAAAATGCGAGGTGGTGTGTAAGTTCCCATAACTTGGATGTGACCCCAGGGACCTGCTTCTAGGCTCCTGTTCCACATTATCAAAATCACGAAGGGATTCCAGGTACATTTCTAGACCCTCTTGTTGTACTCTTAGATCCTGATGTATTTATCCTTCCAGGATGGGGCTTGTGACATCGAAGTTCATCAGACTCCAATTCCATATTGCAAGTGAGTGTGGACACTGAGGATGGACAGGGGTTTACATCCTAAATTCACCACTTACTGGCGGTGTGACTTTGGACAACTGAATTTACCTCTCTGAGTCTCAGTTTCCTTGTTTGTGAAATGGTGGTTAACTTATACCTTTCAGGATTTTTTTTTTTTTTGGAAGAGATAAAATAAATAATTCATGAAAATTGCTTAGGCAGTGTGTGCCATTCAGTAGTCACTCAATTCATGTTGGTTTTTTTTTTTTTCAATTTGGAAGGCAGC
The DNA here is from genome assembly GCA_004363605.1 of Indri indri. Lineage (NCBI taxonomy): Eukaryota > Metazoa > Chordata > Mammalia > Primates > Indriidae > Indri > Indri indri. The sequence continues at coordinate 5,630 of RJWJ010017577.1, read as the reverse complement.
CTTTATTCTTTTTTAAAATTTAACTTGCGTTTATTTTTTTCAAAATATTGCAAGGGTACAAACACTTTGGTCACGTAAATTACCTTTGCACCACCTGAAGCAGATGCCCAAACAGGGACTTGAACCCTGGACCCTCAGATTAAAAGTCTGATGCTCTACCAACTGAGCTATTTGGGCTCTCTGTGTTACATTTCGTTGTTACTTATTATCACCCCTGTGCTGGGGCACAGTGTTCCCAGGATATGCCTGCCTGGTTTTGTATCCTTAAGGGATTAATTATTTGGGAGGAATGTAGTGATCACCCCCAAAGACTTCAGAATCTGTAGAAATGTCCATATTTGCCTCACCTGCCTCTCCCATAGGGGCTGGCAAGGCAGTCCTCCTTACTTCCAAGTCTGAACCAAACAGAAGGTAAATACAGAGGACACAACAGGTTGGATTATCTGTGGTTCAGAAACTGGGGGGTTTTGGCCTAACTGTGCTCTGGATGTAGCATGTTTGGGGGGACTCTCTTGGTGGCCAATGACAGTTTTGGGTGATGCCTCTCTCTCCCTTGAAGGACAATGTATTCGATTGTGATCTCGTAACAACACCTCCCCTCCCCCATTTCAGGGACCATCTTCTCGGGTTCTCAGGCTCCTTACCAGTGGTCTGCAATTTCTTCTGCATCTCTTTTTACTACAGATACTTGACGTCTCATTTTTGCTACATCCTTTTGAAAATTCGAAACAGGGACAAAAGAGCGGAACTTCTGGAGACCCCTTTCTTCTTGGTGCCTACGAGGTTGTATGAGAAAGGGGGAGAAGAATCAGATCCCTGCTCCTCTCGTCATCACAGCTGCCCTTTGAGGTCTGACTTAAACACCTTTTCCTCCGGGAGGCTCTTGTTTACCCTCCTAGCTACTCTTTCGCTTAGGACCTGGCTTCTACCACAAGCAGATACAGCTCTCTCCAGGGTCCTGAAGCACTATTTCCTTGCTAACTGGTCACTTTTTATTAGCCTTCATTCTCTTCCTACTTCTGATTGTATTTACACAGCTTCCCCATCTGTAAACTGGGGGATAATAATGGCTCCTACATCTCAGAGGTGAGGATTAAATTATATAATGTGTGTAAAGTGCCAAGCTTCGTACCAGACCTACAGTGGGTGTTTAACTCATATTGGTTCCTCTCTTCTCCTTATCAGTTTGTACATATCTCCTCTCTCCTCTCTCTCCAAGGAGACTTTGTGTTATGAATGTCACCATATCACTCCCCCGTATACAACTTTTAGTGGCTTTCCACCTTACTCAGAATAAACCCCTCTGAGTAACTTGCTCTCCGAGGGCCTGGATTATTCAATTCGTACAACATTTCCCAGCTTTGTTTCCATCCTTCCCATCCCTTCTCTCTTGGAATTTTATGCTTTGGCTCATGATCAAGTCTACGAGATAAAGTTCAACATCCACGGCTCAGCTAGTAAGGCCTTTTATGATCTGGCCTCTGCCTAGCTCTTTGATCACCTTGCAGGCACCCTAAGTCCCAACCACACCTGACTACTGGCAGTTCCCTGGTTCACTGTGCCCCTTCTGGCCTCTGGGGCTTTGCTGTTGCTCTTCCCTCCTACTTTTCCAGTATAATCGTTTGGGTTTGAATTCTACCTTTACTACTTAGCCATTGGGGGCCCTTTGACAAGAGCCATCCACTTTTATAATCTGTAAAATGGGTCTAACAATAACACCTACCACACAGGATTGTTATGAAGAGTAAATGATACATAAATGCAAAGCTCTCACACCCATGACTGGTACATAGTAAGCACCCTGGAAATATCCATCTGTGTTTGTTAAACTGAAAATGTCTCCAGGAAGACCTTTCTGAGGGCCATCCCAGGCCAGGCGGGGCATCCCTTTCGTGTTCCCTTAGCCTCTGCTTTCTCGCACGCTGATGCTCATCACCCTGTGTGGTAACTGCCTGTTCACTTGTCTGTGTCCCCCACTAGACTAGGAGGTCCCACAAGGAAGGACCAGGGGTCAGTCTTCTCCAAACCCCTGGCCCAGAGCAGCCTGTCCATCAATGCCATGAGGATGAAGGTGCAAAGACTGACTCATCATGCAAACTTTGTTGCATGGACGAGTTCATTGGGGCAGAAGGTCACTGTAGTCGAGGAATAGGCGAGAAAGGCGGCAGTTATTGGGTTGCTTCACAAGAAAAAGAAAGCTTCTGGTGGCCTTCTGGCACTCCTGAAACTAAGTTCCATGTTCTAATTGTGGCATTCATGGCTGTGCCTGATGCAGCTCTCGCCTATCACTTGTCCCTTCTCTTCAAATTCTCCATGTCCCTTCTTGCCTTGGGACTTGGCATGCACGTTTCCTGCTGCCTGGAATGTCATTCCGCCTGCTCACCACAGGGCCAGCTCCTCGTCCTTCAGGACTCATCCAAAAGTCACCTCGTCAGAGAGGTCTTTCCAGATTACACAACCTACATTAGGTCCCAATGGTCTCTCTCTCTCTCTCTCTCTCTGTCCCTACCAACCCCCTCTCTCATACCACCCTGTTCTCTTCCTGTATGGCAATGCCTATAATTTGTACCTATATATTTACAGGTGCACTTATTTTGTTTACCGAAGACTGTAATCCCCAAGAGGACAGGGAACAAGTCCTTCTTGTCCTTGCTATAGCCCCAGCACCTGGCACCTGGTGGGCACATAGTAGGCGCCAGGTAGATGTCCTTTGAGTGAATGGATTTACGTGTGCCCTTACTTCATGAGGATTTCCAGCTTGTCCTGCAGGCAGAAGCCGGCCTCCTGGGCCACGCTATAAAACTTGGCCCTCATGGTGTTACACACTCCACTCTTGCAGAGGATGATGTCTCGATTATTGCGGCTGTAGACACAGAGAAGAAAGGCTTGTGGGGGTGCAGGGGTAGAGCCCCAGTAATCTCATGGGTCCCACTCTGGCCTCTGGGGCCCCCGGGTGCTCTGCAGTGGGGATCCCTGTCCTCACCTGGGTCCTCCCTCAGCATCCCCCTGGATGTAGGAAGGACAGATCTCTCCAACAGCATCAGGATGGAGGCTCAGGCCTTATTAAATGAGCCCACAGTGAGACAGCTGGTCACCTGAGCCCAGCAAATGTTAAGGACAGGGAGATGGAACTTGGAGCTGGGAGATTCAGGCTCAAAATCCTGCTCCACCACGTTTTAGCTGCGTGGCCTCAGGCAAGACATTTCACTTGGGCAAGTTTCCACTTGCTCCTCTGTAAAATGGGATTAGTTTTGGGGAACAAGCAAGGTAATGAATACAGGATGCTCCTCACGGTGCCTGGCACAGCGGAGGAATTTCTTGCCATTGTCTGCATTGTTGCCCAGCATCTTGGCTGTAAGCCCACTGCCTGGGGGACCCCTTGTCCTTCGCACCGTCTATGGCCTTAGGGAGTCTGGTACTCATTGGGTCATTTCCATACCCTTGGGGGGCTAGAGGGTGTGGTCACCACAGTCCCTCTTGCCCGGCTCCTTCCACTGCCCACCCTCCTGGCTCACTTTTTTGACTTCTTCTGGACTGCCTGGGTGTGGCTTTCTCCACTTGTACTGCTGGATCTGTCACTGAAACACACAGGGATGGTTTTGAGTTGCTCAGAGTCTGCCTTGCAAGAAAAAGGTGCCTCCAAGGCCCCCATGACACCTGCCAGCCTCCAGGATTCGGGGAAGAGAGGTGGTTCTAATCAAGGCACCAGTCATTGAATTTAGTGTGCGTTTTCCCACCTCTTGGTTTTTGTTCCTGCCATACCCCTTGCCTGGAGGGTCCTCCTGGTTTCTTTACTGCCTACTCATTTCCAACCCTGTTTCATGGTCTACAGCAAGTCCTGCATGCCCGGACTCTCCAATGCCACTTTGACCTGCCTCCGTGTATTGCCAGGATTATGGATTTTCTGGGTCTCAGGTCCATTTGTATAAAACTGGTCCCCCTGTATGGAGGGTGAGTTCATTTTGGACCCTTCCACCCTCTTATCCACACTCAACAACAGTGCAGATTTAGTGAATGGGTGGCCGAGTCCTCCTAGCCGCGTTGTCTTTGGTGTCCTCCACCCCAGACTGCCTCTTCATCCAAGGATTTCCTTCTCTAAGCTGGGCCCTTGAGCTGAACGCCCCACTCTATTTTGGAAGCAGACAGAGCTAGGTTCAGAGCCCAACCCGGCAGCACTGCCTCCCAGTCTGTGGGCCAGCAACTCCCCCTCTGGGTTGTCAGTTTCCTCATCTGTGACCCATCAACTCATCACACCATTTGAGCCTTTCTAGGTGTGGATGATTCAATCCCTTGTGTGGCTGCTCCCTCCTGTGACTCTGCCTGGGCAGGGTTCCCAGGGGGATGAGGGCCCCCGCTCCTGCCACCCCTCCCTGTGCCTTTCTCCCAGGCCCTCGTTCCGTCACCTGGGCCTTCAGCACCACGGGACAGCACCTTCTCTCCCACCCTGCCTCCCCTTGTCTCTTCCAAGTGCTTGGAAAACTGACTTGACCATTCATCTGTGTGGCTCAGGGGGTAAGACTGTTTTCCTTACTCCTATGATGTGTGGCTAACCCTTCCCTTCTGGCCCTGGGGCATCTGGGGCTTCCTTATGTTGGCAGGACTGGCCATTTCCCAGGCCCTCCCCATAGAAAGGTCCTTGCCTTTGCTGCTTTCCCCTGAACCTGAAGCTCACAGGACTACGCCCTGAGGTCTCAAGCCTGGTAGGTGGTGGGGGAAACCTTTATCCCGCCTGGCTGAGATGCAGGGCCCCATTATTAATATGGCCTTGTTTCTGGATTCCAGCCAGCTGCTCCAGCCCCCTTTGGGGGACCATGGTGGTCCTGACATTTTCCCTGTGGATAGCTCTCTCCTTTTCAAGAGCTTTGAACTTGGGAGTAACTCAGGGAGGAGGCAAGAGGTAAGGGGAGTGGTGTTACTAGTTGGTGATAAACAGAAATAAATAACAACAATGACCCTTCTGCCCATCTCACGCTTCCCTACCTTGGCTCTCCTTGAGTTTCAGCCACACTGGTCTAAGCTTCCTCCTGTCTTGGGCCCTTCACACATGCTATCCCCTCTGCTGGGAATTCCCACCTTTTCCATCTCATAAGCTAGTCAATTCTTTTTTGTTCTTCAGGTCTCAGCTTAAATGTCAAACTCACTGTTGGTGAGAACCCTGGTGCTAAAAGCTCATCCAACCCTCCCCACTTCTCCTTCAGAACACTCCACAGTCCTGGTTTTATGGCTAACTGTGGGATTATTTGAGAAATGCTTGACTGCCCCATTAGACTAGCGATTCTTAAGCATGGGTAGAATTCAAAGGGTCCATGAATGCAGACGGGAAAAACGTTTGCATCTTTGCTTTAACCAGCCTTTAACCAAAATGAAAATCACCGATATTTGCATATTACATTACTATTGTGGAAGATGTTTTGAAAAATCATTTACATTCAACCCTGATCCAAAATTATAGTAGTTATTAGACCTGCTGTTAAATCTTGCTGTTATAATGCATTGCCAAAGAAGCTCATAGATTACTGTGTTCCAAATTTGATTGTAATATAGAAATCTGTGTTACTACAAATTTCTTAGTAATCTTTTGTAATTTATGGTATGCATTTAAAAACATTTTTCTAAAAGGAGTCCATAGG
>RJWJ010017576.1:0-32778 GCA_004363605.1 Indri indri | reverse complement strand
TCTTGTTTTTATTCATCTTTCTTAAATGTAGGCATAGCTCACATTTATTTCCATTTCCGTGTTTAATATTAGAAGTGTTTTGGTGTTTATTTAGAAGTTTGGTTTTTGTGACTAGAAGTATGCCATAGGAACTTAACTCTTATTAGCCTGTGGTAAAATTGGTTTCATTATGCATCATTTTGCTTAAAGTCGCAGTTTCCAAGAACCTATCGATGACATTGACTTACTGTACTTCTTTTTTATCTATTCCTAATGGTACTTATCTACATAATTTTAAATGTGTTCATTTCATATGGTTGAGGCTAATAACATCTCTGTTCAGTTCTGTAACCATTAGTCTTCCAGTAAAGTTGAAAATCAGTACTTGGTGCTTACATTATTTTGATCGTGAAAATATCACTTGCAGCATAACTGTTGATCACCTTGATTCATTTCTGCACATAGCTTCTTTCCTCTAGAAATTCTAATTGCCCTCCCCTCTGCCTTGTATTACTTCTAAGAAGTATATCCTTAAGCTTAACTTAATTCTCTGTCCAATTAGTCCTTTCTTTGAGTCCCCATTTCCCCAGAGACTTCCTTCTTGAAGCTTTTTGTCTTTCTGCTCCATTCTGGGGTAGTTGTTTCCTAGGATTACTGTAATAAGGAAATTTTTCTGAAATGTTCCTTCTCTCATTTCCTGAGATTAATCCATTGTTTGCCAGATCCCCATGCCACCTTCTTTCTTGATTTACTGCCTTATTTTACTGGACTACATATTGAAGTAACTTTCTAAGGATTACAGCTTTGTATATTAAAATGTTTTTATTCTGCCCTCAAACTTGGTTGATAATTTGGTTAGGTATAGAATTCTAGGTTGAAATTAATTTTCCCTGAGATTTTGTGATGGTGTGTTTCATTGTCATCTAGCATCCAGTGTTAAGGTTGAGGAACCCGATGCCATTTTGATTCTCATTGCTTTGTGTAGGTGTTTTTTCTTTTTTTTTTTTTCCCCCCCTTCTGGAAGCTTTTAAGATCTTTTCTTTATCACTACTGGTCTGAAATATCATAGGGCTGTGCTTAGTTGGGTGTGGGTCTTTTTTTATGCATTGTATTTTTGTGCACGGTGAATCCTTTGAATCTGGAGATTAATGTTCTTCAGCTGTCTGAAATATTATTTATTGCAAGAAGGATTTCTGAAAGAAATAGAGCAAGAATTTATCTCAATGACTGTCTAAATCTGTGCCCTCTAGTATGGTAACCACTAACCACATGTGGCCAGGTAAATTTAAGTTTAAATGAATTAAAATTAAATATATGGTTCCTGTGTCACACCAGCCACATTTCAAGTGCCTGATAGCCACACGTGACTAGTACAGATATAGATAAAGAACATTTCCTTCACTGTAGAAAGTTCTGTTGGTTAGTGCTGTTCTGTAGGCTCAATGAAATTGCAAACAACATCTCTTTTTTAAAACTCAAGACATACAGAGGTTCAAAGAATATATTACAAGACAGTAGAGGCAGTTAGAAAGTAAACTGACAGAATTCAGAGGGAGCCGAAGAGAAAAATATGATCAAGGTAAAAGCCACCATAGAAGCAACAATAACATAAAAATGTGCAATAAGATAAAATGATAAGTATATAACCAGAGATAGAGGGACTGGGCTTTAGGAAATCTCACGGTAAAAAAAAAAAAATAAAGATATAAAATGATTATAGAGAAGATGGATAGATGTGGGAGACAGATAAAGGATCAACTAATTAACTAGATCAACTAATTAACTAGAAAAACATTTAAAATGGAAGAAAATTTTCCTGAAATAAAGATTAGAATCTTCCAAGGAATTTTCCTGAAGTAAAGATTGGACTCTTTCTTGGTCCAAGAAATTGACAAAATGATTAAACAACCACATGATAGTGAATCATAGTGAACTTTAAGGATCAAGAATAATAGGGACTTTCACACAGAAATACTCAATGCTAGAGGACAATGGAACATCATCCACAAAGTTTTGAGGAAACTGTTAACCTAAGAGTTTTATACCCGGCCAATTAGTTCTTCAAGTAAAGGCTATGGACTGACATTTTTAAGTATTCAGGAACTCAGGGACTGTAGCAACCGTTAGCCTTTCTTGACAGGGATGAGGGAACTATTTGGTAATGAATCTAGCAAACCAAAGGATCGATCAACAGAAAGAACCCTAGAATGGAAAAATTGTGGTTAAGAAAAATTAGTAGTGAATATTGAATTCACTTAATATAAAACTAACTATGAAATATTTGGGAAGGGGAGATGTATAAATGTTAATTTCCAAATCTTTTAGAGTAGGGTAGCAGTAGATGCTGGCTTTAAAATTGATTCGTGTGTATTATAAGCAAAATATGACTCTTAATGCTTTCGTAATATTTTTTCTTACTTTTAGATGGTTAAGAACTAATATCTTAATGACTAAACATTTACTTAACGATTAGCATTCTTTTATTTAACAAGCCAGTGTTGCATGCTTACTATATGCCAAGCAGCGTCATAGGCACTTAGGATAGATATGTCAGTGAACGAAAGAGATGAAAATTCCTTTCCTTGGTGGAGATTACATTCTAGCAGAAGTACATAGACATAAATAAGTGATAATACTATATTACAAGGTGATACATGTGTAGGGAGAAAAAAAACCTGGTATATGGAGGATTTGGGTTACAAGTGTGGTCAGAGTTTGGTGAGAAGATAATATTTGAGCAGAGACACGTACAAATCTGAGTTTGGGAGACATGTCTAGAGAGATTTAAATTTGGGGTTTGTTGACGTATAGTTGAAATTTAAGCCATCAGACAATCATCACTGAAGGAGTAATTGCAGATCAACCAAGACCAAGGAGTAAGCCCTGGGGTTTGCAGCATTAAGAGGTAAAAGGAGCCCCGTGTCCCCCCATCCTCCAAGGCCTGAGAAGGCGTGGCCAGTGAGGTGAGAGGAAACTAAGAGCTTGGGGCATGGAAGCCGAGCGACAGAGGCGAGCGAGCGCCTGTCTAATGCTGCTGCTAGGGCGAGTCACAAGAGGGCCGAGAATTGGTCATGGTTGACTTTGATGAAGAGTTTTGGTGAAGTTACGGGCAAAGGAAGGCCTGACTGAAGTGAGGTTAGAACATGTGGAATCAGGCAAATTAGAGAAATGGAGGTGGTAGAGAAAGGGGATCAAGAGAAGTTTTTGCTTGTTTTAAGGGGGAAGAAAGAATAGCTTGTTTATATGCCGATGAGGATGATCCAGTAGAAGGTGTAGGGCGAGGGGAGAGGTGCTGGAGGAGTAAAGGGGGGGCTTCATAGAGAGGAGGTGGGCGTTAGTTCAGTACACATGGCTTGTGGTAACAGGTGGGGAGACTGTGTTTGTGGGTCTGGTTGCTGGTGGGCGGATAAGAGGTGGTAGCCAGTGAATCTTCTGAGTGTTTCACTTGTTCTCAGTGAAGTGAGGAGTCAGGTCAGCGACTGAGAGTGGGGGTGGCGACGTGGTATTAGAGATTTGAGGGTAGGGGAGAATATGTAAAAGAGGAGAGGGGAAAGTAGCAGGAAAGCTCCACTTCAGGTTCAGGGTCATGAATTTAAAGTGAAGCCATCAGTGGGTGTGCATGTGTTTTTCTATGTGTTTCCAACCAGATTTAGCTACCCAGGTACTGGTGCAGAGGCAAAGAGGCAAATTGCCAGGTTTGTGGTTCTGCCAAGCCTGAGTGATGAAACGAAAGAGGGGTAGGGCAAGGGAATTGAGGGCCAGTGCCAGGGAATGGGATCACTGTGGAGTTAAAGTTGTTTTGCTGTTGTTGAGCTCAAGGAAATTCTAATGTAATAATTTTTGTTTAAAAAGAGCATGTTAAATATCCAATTTTCATTTTAAAAATTTCTGTTCATTCTTCCTTCATCCTTTTGTTTGTAAATATGTGTCGAGACATGTCTAATGATCTGTAAATTCTAGTAATAGTTTTGCGTGGTGGGATTTTGAATACATTTAATTTCCTTTTATACTTTTTAAATACTTTTCTTAAATAATAAGCCATATCATTTCTCCATCAAGCAGTCCTTTTTTTAAATTTTTTTTTAAGAGACAGAGTTTTACTCTGTCACCCAGGCTGGAATGCAGTGGCACGGTCGTAGCTCACTGTAGCCTCCAACTCCTGAGTTCAAGCGATCCTCTCGCCTTAGCCTTCTATGTAGCTGGGATTACAGGTATGCGCCACCACACCCAGCTAATTTTTCTATTTTTTTGTAGAGATGAGGTCTCCTTATGTTGCCCAGGGTGGTCTGGAATTCCTGGCCTCAGGCAGTCCTCCTGCCTTGGCCTCCCCAAGTGTTGGGGTTACAGGCGTGAGCCACTGTTCCCCCCTCCTGCCACCACTTTTTGAGCAAAGTTGAAGAAGCATAAGGGGATGGGAATAAAAACACACTGTTTAAGTTTAGGGCACGTGGGGGTCATATGGGAGCTGCTGGGAGAGATGGGACAGAAGGCAGAAGTTTGGCCAGAGGTCAGTTGCTAAACTGTGTAAGTTGTGTTTTACTTGGTAGGAAATGGGGCATCCTTCTGTGTTAGAGAGTAAGGTGCCTGGATCTTTGCTTTACAAAGGCTGGCTGAGGGCAGTGTCTGAGGGTGTTTGGTGGGAAACCTGGGGAGAGGGAAATCAACTAAAAGGCAATTATTTTGTTCCTTGGGGAAGGTAAATAAACTTAACTACAACCTGATCTTGAGAGATTAGGTAATTTGAGTAAATGGAGAGACAACCAAGAACTTGCATGAGAAGACTGAGAATGATAAAGATATCTTTTTTTATTATGTAAATTCAGACAAAATGCAATTCCAGCACAAATCTGATACTATGTATATTTTTTATCTTGGCAAAATGATAATGAAATTTGTCTAGAAGCTTAGAGAGATGAGAATAACAAAACAGTATTTCTTATTTCATAAGGTTGTTGTGAGGAGTAAATGATACAACTCAAGGGCTTAGCATTGTGTTTGGCACTTGGTATGTGCTCAGTAAACGTTTGTTGTTCTTGTTATCATCATTCCTTATTATATAGGTTTGCCATGAAATGCTATTCTCCATATAAGAACTAGCTAATTTTTTTTTTTTCATTAGATCAACATTCCTTCAATAATTTACTTGAAGTGGTGTGTTTCCCCCCCACCCATAGTTTTCTTTGCCAAAAACTACTGGGTTTTCTGAAATCTTAATGAACTATACTTTTAGATACCACAGTGTCTTTGAGCATTGCAAATGATCATCCCACTTTTCAGTCTGTAGGGGGGGTTTACTGAAGCTTCCTTGAAAAGCAGTGTAGCATTAAATATTAACATATACCTCTCTATTTTGCTATAGTTTCTATTACTAATGAGATTGAGAAATCAAATTTTCACTTCAGTTTTGAGGTTTAAAATGTTGGATGAGAAATAAATATTATTTAATATATAAGGCTTGAGGAAACACTGCTGCAAATTTTATTTTTTAAAAAAGAATACAAAAAGATGGGAAAGAAATTTACTAACATAATGATGGACTATCTGGTTGGTGGGATTATAGGTAATTTTTTAATACTAAATTTTACACAGTGAACATACATTTCTTTAAAAAAATCAGATGAAAATAAAGGTCTCGGTTATAAAGACAGGCATCTTCTCGCTCTCTCTCCCACCCCTCACTTGGTAGCTCATGGATTTGGGGTAAATCACATACCATCTCAGAGCCTTTATTTCTTTATCTGGAAAAGGTGAGAATCAAGTGAAATAAAAAATTAGTAGAAATGCTAAGGAAATTGCAAAATGCCATGCAAATGGTAGTTATTATTAGAAGTAGTCTTAATTTCCAGAAATTATGCTCTTCTATTTTGGAGAGGCCTTATTCTAAAGCTCTAGTTCTTCATTACTACATTAGAAGAAGGCACTTATGCAGAAATCATATGTACGATGACTCAATTTTATTGAAGCCTTCTTTGTCTGTTTTTAGAAATTCATTTTTAATGGTAGCTTTAAAATCACAGTGAAATTTTGAGTACTTAACAGGACTATCAAAGTGTCTTTTTAAAAATAAATCACTTCTGTAATATTTCATATTCAGAATAATTTTATACGTTGAGTTAGTGGGGCAAATTTTCAAGGTGAACATCTGAAGGTGAATTCTATATTTGTTGGATAATTAATGGAATAGCTTTGCTATCAGATAAGCCTGTATATTTGAAATGTGTTTTCCCACACATTTATGAAAACAAACAAAGGTCTTTTACTACAAGTTACAGGGAAATGCATGGCATTTTGCAGGCTCTAAAATGATTAGATTTTCCAGTCATAAAAGGTTTTATCTTAAGGGTACTGACAAACTAGCATATGCAAAAACAGCAAGCCTGGCCGTGTTCTTTGTAAACACAGGGACATTTGATTTTCCAGTACCTGTTAGAATCTGTTTTGACAAAACCTTGCCAAAAGAGGCCAGCTTTATCAACAATATCAAACCGTTCAGAGTTATTCTCTGAAGATGTTACAGATTTATTCTGGACTCTTCTGCCTGGTTTGGTGAGCTGTTCATCCTTCTAATGCTACCTCAGTTTGAAATTCCAAACCACCTCTAAAAAAATAACCTCGGCCCAGTTAGCTGGGTGCGTCATAAAAATATTTAGCTTTGAAAAAGGGTAAGTACACATGAGGCCGGAAATAAGGACATAATGTCAACTCTTTCCCCCTGCAAACCATTTTTATAAAATGTAATCAAGATACTTTAATTTAGGTGGTTATGTTCAGAGTTCAGAAAACCATTTATTTGTTTGTTTTCAACTGCAAAGAGTTTAACCAGCTGGACTCTTTGAACCTTCATATCGTTAAGCTTGTCCTGGATCAGCTCATTTTTTTCTAGCTTTTCAAGCTCTTAACCCAGTCAGCCATTCTTTCACTGTTTACCAAAGTCCTTACCTCCCATGTCATATCTATGATTGAAGGTACCAGCCATGAACTCCTACAGCTTTCTGCATTACAACCTTCCCCCTTCCCTGAACACGACATAGCTATGTTCTCACCCAGGTCTCAGGATAGTGTGCTTCTCCTCCTATTTAAGGTAAACTCCTTCATCTTTGCTCACAGTCTTCTGAGATCTGGATCCAGAAATTTCACCATATCCTCTGGCTCTAGCCTCACTTTCTATTCTGTTTTCTCCCACAGACTGAGCGTGCTTGAGTATTTTTATCAGTTAAACAGAAAAGTCCTTGAACCTGCAACCCATTATAGTCCTTGCACCTTTGCTCACCTTTTTAAAACTAGACTTGAAGAAATTCACACCTTTCAGTGGGTCCTCGACTCACTGCAGTGTGGCCCCATGCAGCCTTCATTTCACCACTTTTCACCAAGAGCATCAGTGACCTCGGGTTACTACAGTCAGTGCAGACATTCCTCCTTGACTTATGTGCATGCTACATTATTGCCGTGGGCTTTACTTGGCTTTCTGTGACTTTTAACTCCCTAGTTTCCTTCATGACCTTCCATCACACTCTCCAGCTTTCCCTTCTCAGGTTCTTTTATGAACTCTTCTTGCCTCTCCGTTAAACTGTGGCATTCCCAGGACTCTGTCCTCACACTGCAGAGTCTCCCTGTGTGGTGGCAAGGCTTAGTTAACACAGAGTCGATGGCTCCCAGATTTGTGTGTCAGCCTTCAGCTTTTCAGACCCAAATATTTAGCAGCTGGCTTCACATCTCATTCATTCACTGAATCATTGCTTCATCAATATTCGGAGTGTCTACTATCATCAGACTCTGTCTTAAAAGACTGAGTAATGAAAATACAGGTTCTGCTGTATCAATGGGAAAGGTGGAAAAACCCGATAGTGACAGCACAGTGAATCATGTACTCTGAGAGATGCAAGCAAAGGATACTGTGAGCACAGAGTGGTAGGGACAAGCCGTGGCTCTGAGGGTTTTGGGGGACATTATCCTAGGGACCTTAAATTAATTAATTAAACATGGAGGAAGAGAGATACCTTTCCTCATTTCTCTCATATTTCTTACCCCACTCAGTCACCTAAATCAAAACCCCCAGAGTTATCCTTGGCTCCTTTGTTACATTTGGTTGTCAGTTGGGCACCAAGTCCTGCTCACCACGTCCCAAGATGGGCTACAAGTCCAGCCCACTTCCCCATCTGTACTACCTCTGTCCCGATTGAAGGTCTCGCCATCTGCCACCTGCATTGTCTCAGTAGGCTCACAAGTATTCTCCCAGCTTCATGTCTCGATTCCTTTGGATCCTCCTTTCCAAGGCCAGCAGGGTAGTATAGCAAAAGTGGGCATCTGACCTTGTCACTGCTCTGCTTAAAAGTCTCCCATCACCTGTAGCAGATGTTTTCAAACTTCTGATCAGAATCCCAGGGGCAGGGTACCTCTAAATCTGTCTCTGGGTATCAGGCCCCAGCCCTACAGATTCTGATTCTGTAGAACTGCTGGGCTGGAGCCTGTGTTTTTAAGTTCCCCAAGAGATTTTGACACTTGACCAGACTGAGAAACCTCCAGCCTACCAGGATCAAGTCTGGCCCCTTTCCCTGTGCATGAGGCCCTCCGTGACCTGGCTTCAGCTTTGCAGTCAGCTGCACTTCCTGCCACGTTCTGTGCCACACTTTACCCTCACATTCCAGCGATACTGAAGGATCTTTCCCTTACTGTCACGCCATTTCATGTCTCCCTCATTTGTCCCTGCTGTATGCTTTACCTTCTCTTTCAGCGTGAATGAGGTGTCCTTCCTTTGTTCCCATGGCAGCCATCAATGCACAGTACAATGTTTGCCAATCATCTCTGACTCCCTAATCCTCTTTCATGCTCCGTATCAATTTATTAAAGGTTGCATTAGAGAGTTCAACTTTAATATCATCTTACAATGTACATAAACAAGCTTTTGCTTTTTTCCCATAAGTGACTTCATTTTAATTTACTTTAAATTATGTAAGGAAAAGTACAATTTATCAAGTGTATTTTTAGGTAACTTGTTTGGTTTCAAAACTGAAAGTATGTTAAAATGTAGCTTGCTATTTAATGATGCTAACACTGTCAGAAACAGAGCAAAACAACTGCTTTCAGTGGCCCAGAGTTTTTGATTTTTGCACTTTGCATTTGAAGCAAGATGATTAAATTTTATAATTTTTATGTTTGGAAATGACAAATAAGAAAGGTTTGGGGATGCCATTTATAAGCAGTTCTCTACAAGTAGTTTATTTGGGATGTGGATGATCTTGATTGTCAATAAGTCAGAAGCCAAGCTGATAAGTTGTCACTATACTTTTGCTTTTTAATGTTGGCTTTTGAAATACTAGGTTCATCTTGATGTTCTACGTAAGAATTTCGATTAGATAAATTCAGGTTTTGGATTTGATGGAGCATGTGACAGAGCTTTGCAGAATTATCATTTCAAAGATGTCAGAATCTGAGTTCTATCTTAGTATAATGGGTGCAGATTACACAAAGGATGACTGTGAATTTAAAAAGTTACAGTGATCAAAACCACCACCACCTAGCCTTGGTTGCAGTACTGTGCCTGCCTAAGTCATGAGCACATTCATCTGATTTCCATGAAAAGCATCTTTAGATAGTTATATAATTTTTGGATTTTTCAAAAATTGCAGTTGCCTCTACCAATTTAAACACCATTCTCCAAACTCCAGAAGTTGACAAACTCGGGGACTCACGTGCCTTGAGATTTGAATTCTGTGTGACTCCAGATAAGTTACTCAACAGTTTCCTCTATTATAAAATGTAGATAATACTGTACTACCTCCCTCACAGGGTTGTTGTAAGTGTTAAGTAGTACTTACCACAATCACTTTAATAAATGAATGGTAGCCTCATTATTATTACTACATTTAAAAATAATCATCTGTTTATTTGTCCAATTTCCCACTAGATTGTAAACTTCTGGAGTCCTTGAATTTTTTTTACTTGTATTAATATCTCCACTAGCCTAGAGTCTAATATATAGCTGTGATTTACTGTTTGCTGCATTGAATAAAACATAAATGTCCAGCCAAAAGGAAAACAAATATATCTGGCAGAGGAACATCGGAAAGGGAACTAAAAGGGAAAAGGGGAAATGAAAAGGCTTGTTGGGGGCATTAACGGCAAGCTAAATGAGCCTTCTTTTCTGGGCCTTGGTCCTGCTCCGCTCTGGTGGATCTTCACTGTGCCAGATAGGCCAGCTGGGCCTACAGCAGAGAACATTCCTTTAGTGTTTCTCTAATGGATTCAACGTTGATAAATCCAACTTTTGTGATAAATGAAATTATACTGGGTGATAAGTTTTCATCATTCTTGGCCACATTTTCTGTTGTGCTGGAGATAGCAATCAATGCCCATAAGTGACGTGTAATGTAAAGTTACGTTATATGGGGATTATATTTTTGATATTTATTCAAATCCAGAGTCTGTTATTTTAAGACACGATTCTTCTTGTTTTATTTTCCAAGTCTTATGCCTAATAGCACACTTATTTCCTTGGCTACTTTTATAAAGCTTTAAAAAAATGTAATCTTTGTAGTATATCCCCTGAGTTTCTACTACTGGAAATAATGTATACCACTGTTTTCTTTTCTTTTCTTTTTTTAACATAGGCTACCTTCATTAAGGAGGGCAGTGGGGATATGAAAATATGTTTGAATTCACTTATTGCTGCATTTGCCAGCAAAGACCTAGACTCCTTACTGTCATAAACTAAAGTTGTGTGTGTATATTATATATATATAGATTATGTGTGGCTGTAGTGTTTTTTTTTTTTTTTTTTTTTTTTGAGACTCAGCCTTGCTCTGTTGCCCTGGGTAGAGTGCAGTGGTGTCATCATGGCTCACTGAAACCTCAAACTCCTGGGCTCAAGCAGTCCTCCTGCCTCAGCCTCCCCAGTAGCTGGTACTACAGGCGTGTGTCGCTACGGGGTCTCACTTTTCCTCAGGCTGGTCTTGAACTCCAGAGCTCAGGCAGTCCTCCCATCTGGGCCTCCGAGAGTGCTAGGATTATAGGTGTGATTCACCGCTCCTGGCCATGTGTGTGTAGTTTTAAGTTTAAGCAGACTGAATTAGAATTTCCATTGGCCATCTCACTGCAGTGCACCTTTCTGGCAATTGTGATTTGATTATTTTTAAATGCATTATTCTAATGAAAATAGATCAAACGATACTCAAGAATTGTGGCCATGAAGTAGTGCTTATGAAATATTTATATGAAGATTGTATTTTTTGATTTTACTACTAGGACATTCTTTTAAGCTCTTCACTTTAAGTATTAAAAGAATATCGTTGGCCAGGTGCAGTGGCTCACGCCTATAATCCTAGCACTTTGGGAGGCTGAGGCGGGAGGATTGCTTGAGGCCAGGAGTTTGAGACCAGCCTGAGCAACATAATGAGACCTGGTCTCTACAAAAAATAGAAAAATTAGCCGGGTTTGGTAGCATGCGCCCGTAGTCCTAGCTACTCTGGAGGCTGAGGCAGGCAGATCATTTGAGCCCAGGAGTTTGAGGTTGCTGTGAGCTATGATGATACCACTGCTCTCTAGCCCAGGCAACAGAGTGAGACCCTGCCTCAAAAATAAATAAATAAATACAAGGATATCTTTAATGTAGGAATGCTTCTACCTTATGGCTTAGCAAAGGCTAAGTCTATTATTTTGTTACTTATAGTTTTCTAAGCTATCAGGAGTTTTCTCTATGTATAGTATTTTTCACTTATGTGATCCCATTTTTAGAAGTCTTTAGAAATGTATTTATTGAATCTTCTACTTATCTAGGTAAAATCATCCAAGTTTATGTGAACCAAGTTATAGATTATATTTTTAAAAAGGACTTTTGAAAATGGTAACATTTTATTTAAGTATTAGCTATTATTATTTGTGACATGTTTCCTTCCTTTTTAGTGGATGATGCTGGCAAAATAGAACACGATGGTTCCTCCGGAATGACCATAGATGCAGAGTCGGAAATCGATCCTTGCAAAGTGGACGGCACTTGCCCTGAAGTCATCAAGGTGTACATTTTTAAAGCTGACCCTGGAGAGGATGACTTAGGTAAGAAGAAACCATTGGCACATTATATATCCTCATCCAAATGCTTCAACCTGATTACTTTTGGGTTATTTTGATTGAAAACATTTGAAATCTTTTCTGAAGATAACTTTCATACAAGAATTCTAATGTAGTAATAGAAAAGCATATGAAAAGTATGTAAAAAGAAACAGGTAGAAATGAAGTTTTCAAGTAAATTCATGGAGCTATCTTCTTCCCTGATAGGTGGAACGGTAGACATTGTGGAGAGTGAGCCTGAGAATGACCATGGAGTCGAACTGCTTGATCAGAGCAGCAGTATTCGTGTTCCCAGGGAAAAGATGGTTTATATGACTGTCAATGACTCTCAACAAGAAGATGAAGATTTAAGTAAGTAGGTGGCCATTTTGTGGGAGAAAATTTAAGTTTCTGTAGCTTTTTCTTTAATGGCCAGTATTTGGAGGAAATAAGTAGCATTATTTTAGAGATTACTGTGCTACCATATTCCAAGGGAAACATCAGTGACTCTTTATATATGCTGAGAATGTTGTTTTAAAACCAAATTATGGTGATGAAAGCCAAGAAGTTAATGATTCATTCAACAAGTATTTATTGAGTGCTTGCTACGTGAAAACTGTGTTCTGGGTATGTAATGTTTGGACCTTCTTTCGTTTTGTCTGTTAACTGAATTCAAATAAAAACATCTTTCCCATGATCTCTGTAAACCTGGTCACAAAAGTTTTTATAACTTTCTATTTAGATGTTGCCGAAATTGCTGACGAAGTTTATATGGAAGTGATCGTAGGAGAGGAGGATGCCGCAGCCGCAGCCGCAGCCGCTGCCGTGCACGAGCAGCAAATGGATGACAACGAAATCAAAACCTTCATGCCCATCGCGTGGGCAGCAGCTTATGGTGAGTCGCCTAGCAGTTCTTAGGATTGATTGAGTTGCTTCTTGAACATGAATTCATGATTGAAAAAAGGTTTCTGTGGTCTTAGGTTTCAGAATCTGAAATTCCAGTACCCTGTAAGGATTATTTGATGTAAATAAGAGTAGAGGAAGATTATAAAGTCTCCTTTTTGTCTTTGTTTTTAACAGGAATTTCCTTCATGTGTATATTACGTAGAAGGAAGTATTGCAAGAAGTACACAGGCTTTCAAGCTGAAATTTTTCATCTTGATTATATTTGGCCCATGACTTTACAGTTTTGGGAGACAATAAGGGAGGCCATGGGGCAAAATGCCGACATGTGTTTTTTGGCTTTGGAAGCTAGGCGTTTCCTCTGTTCTATAATAAATGTGCTCATAAAACCCATGACCTAGAATGGGGAATTTCTGTCATTCATGAGTATCATGGCTTACTTTTCGTTGTTATTAGTTAATAGAGAACTCCTAATTCTTTAGAATTTATAATACTGTATAATTTTGTTTTTTAATACGCATTGTTAGGTAATAATTCTGATGGAATTGAAAACCGGAATGGCACTGCAAGTGCCCTCTTGCACATAGATGAGTCTGCTGGCCTCGGCAGACTGGCTAAACAAAAACCAAAGAAAAGGAGAAGACCTGATTCCAGGCAGTACCAAACAGGTGAGGGCGCACGAGTTCCACGGCGCAGCGTGCTCTGCGAGCTCTCAGATGAAACTCTAGCATGTATCCACAGGGGTGTCATGATGGCATTTTAGTTGCTAGACCACATGTAGCTTTTGTGTATTGAATTTGAAAATATAATTTTCAGAATTCAGTGATATTCATGAATGATTTCCTTGGATAAAAAGAAACAGGAGATGGATCAAATGTGGATTAAAAAAAATTCAAAACTTGAGTGATTTTTATGTGGAAATGAAAAGAAGTCCCTCAAATATGTTATAAGCATTAACTTTTTAAATAAATAAGTTAGTATATTTAGAGAATCTAATTATGTCAGCATAAAGCATACATAATTTACAGAGCAGCAGGATAAGTACTTCAGTTCATATGACATATTCCTGTCTATTCTTGTATAATTAGCATATTAAAAATTTTATGGGTATATTTAAGCTTTACCGAAAATTAACATAAATTATGTTTTTTAGAATAACCAGCAGAAATTTTGATTACAAAACTTTATTTTTATGAATAAATTTTCACCAATTTCTAAATTGCTATAGCTGTAATCACTACTTGATAGAAGTTACATATTTATTCATTAATATTTTTAAACTGGAGGGAGTGAGGTTGGTACAGTACTACTGAATGAAGTTTCCAGACCAGTTTCTCCTTATGACTAGGTTGCTGTGTCTCTCATGTTAAAAAATGGTAAAAGAAATGTTAAGTAGCAAATAGCTTAACTTAGGAGTCCTTGGCCAACAGTGGTCAGAATATACTCTTTAAATGCTTGAAGAAACCAGAAAGAACTTGGTTTGATGACTCACACTTCTTTCTTTTCCTTTCTTAGCAATAATTATTGGCCCTGATGGACATCCTTTGACTGTCTATCCTTGCATGATTTGTGGGAAGAAGTTTAAGTCAAGAGGTTTTTTGAAAAGGCACATGAAAAACCATCCCGAACACCTTACCAAGAAGAAGTACCGCTGTACTGACTGTGACTACACTACCAACAAGAAGATAAGTTTACACAACCACCTGGAGAGCCACAAGCTGACCAGCAAGGCAGAGAAGGCCATTGAATGCGATGAGTGTGGGAAGCATTTCTCTCATGCTGGGGCTTTGTTTACTCACAAAATGGTGCATAAGGAAAAAGGAGCCAACAAAATGCACAAGTGTAAATTCTGTGAATATGAGACAGCTGAACAAGGGTTATTGAATCGCCACCTTTTGGCCGTCCACAGCAAGAACTTTCCCCATATTTGTGTGGAGTGCGGTAAAGGTTTTCGTCACCCATCAGAGCTCAAAAAGCACATGCGAATCCATACTGGGGAGAAGCCGTACCAATGCCAGTACTGCGAATATAGGTCTGCAGACTCATCTAACTTGAAAACGCACGTAAAAACTAAGCATAGTAAAGAGATGCCATTCAAGTGTGACATTTGTCTTCTGACTTTCTCGGATACCAAAGAGGTGCAGCAACATGCTCTTATCCACCAAGAAAGCAAAACACACCAGTGTTTGCATTGTGACCACAAGAGTTCGAACTCAAGCGATTTGAAACGACACATAATTTCAGTTCACACGAAGGACTACCCCCATAAGTGTGACATGTGTGATAAAGGCTTTCACAGGCCTTCAGAACTCAAGAAACATGTGGCTGCCCACAAGGGTAAAAAAATGCACCAGTGTAGACATTGTGACTTTAAGATTGCAGATCCATTCGTTCTAAGTCGCCATATTCTCTCGGTTCACACCAAGGATCTTCCATTTAGGTGTAAGAGATGTAGAAAGGGATTTAGGCAACAGAATGAGCTTAAAAAGCATATGAAGACACATAGTGGCAGGAAAGTGTATCAGTGTGAGTACTGTGAGTATAGCACTACAGATGCCTCAGGCTTTAAGCGGCACGTTATTTCCATTCACACAAAAGACTATCCTCACCGGTGTGAGTACTGCAAGAAAGGGTTCCGACGACCTTCAGAAAAGAACCAGCACATAATGCGACATCATAAAGAAGTTGGCCTGCCCTAACAGTACTTCTACAGACATTTGTAGAGATGTTGGCCTTGAAGCAGAAAATTCATTTTAAAGCCAGTCAGTCTCGTTCACATACAATACTGTATATTGATTTATGCTGTGTACAAATAGAATTATTGCTTCTAGTTGACTTTTTTTTTTACATTTTGTTCAGTAGTGTGTTCTGAATTCTATTCAGTTTGTTTAATAAATGGGGAAAACGGCAACAAGCCAGTTGCTTTTAATAAAGTAATCCCTGATTCTATACTGAAGTTTTCTATCTTAGAAGTTTTATATTTATTTAAATATTTACCTTGCTTACCTTGATGGTACTCTTCTAAGATCATTTAACTTAAGGTAACCTTAGATTGGTAACTCTGAAAGTATTCATGTTGACTCATTTTGTTTCCCACGAATTTCTCACAATAAAATTGTCAGAGACATCTACTAATATAAACGGGAGATTTTTTGGTCAGGTCTAATTATAACACGGAAGTCATTTACTTGTCTTAATATTTTCAGACCACATGACAATGAAAGCTTCCATTTGAGCTTTTGCGTCCCTGGCATTGCTGAGTAAAGAACAGTGGCTGGGTTCGTGTTTACTTCTCGTATTGTTTAGCAGAGAAAATATACTTCTTTTGGCTTTCTTTGGACTATTTACATCTTTTGTCAGTGTGGCAAACTTTTAGAAAACCTTATTGAAAAATTTTGCTCGATCCTATTGTATTTTGATTATTCCGTCCGTGCCACTCTGTCTTGGAATGGTTGTGTGCTACAAATGAGACTTATTGAGGACTGCATTTCGGAATCTCCTAGAGGTAACTCGTGGCTTATAGGATCTTTTGCAACTTTATATATGTAAATGTACCCTGAATTATATATATACACATATATATATATATATAACATGTATCTGTGTGTATTGCTTATTTTACATATTTATACACACAACCCCAAGTAGTAGTTGTTTCAATTCTATAATGAAAAGTATTAAATTTACAATAACATGAAAGATCCAGGGATGCATGAGAGAGCATTTTGTAAGTCATGCTCTTCAGAGAGACTACTCAGGTGAAGAATTAGAAGGAAAATAAGGACACTAGTATTTTTGAAGAGTAAAGGTATTTTCTTTTAAATATCTTTGGTAATTAAAAAATACAAGTTAAGATGTTTCTAGATAGAATGTTTTCGTACAATTTCAGCTCCATGCCTTTATATTTTTCTGAAAAACTAACGAGTATCCAGACATAACTCTCACAGTTCTCTCTGAGACAATTCTGTCTCAGCAAGTGAGGGGGACAGAGAGGAAGTGATGGCTCTGTGGACCAGAGAATGGGTGCTAATTACAACTTAAACGTGGCAAGTTCAGCCTGCTCTGTTATTTCTGAGTCACAGTTAGCAAACTTTAAAAACTTAACCTCAAGTTGGCTTTGGTTAGAAGATAAAGTCATGTTTTAAGTGCATAAGGAAAGTCTGAGGCCTTATTTGGAACATCACCAAGTCTTTCATAGTTTTGTCTTTGAGAGTTGGCATTTTTTAACAAATAGGTCTGACTCACAGTGATAAATTCATAAAATGAAGTTGGTTGATTAGAATTTGGTAATGTTAAGTTGAATCTTGGAGAACAAGAACAGTTTAGGGGATCCCTTAAATTGGCTGTTGGCCCATATGTATCTGGCACAATGTGGGAGATTTAGAAATTTTCTTCCCACTTGATAGCTGCCTTGCCACTGCCTTATGGTGCTCCGTTCCCTTTGGGCTGTTAGGTTTTTACCTTTCATCTTTCTCTTTGCCATCGATTTTTGTATTCAAGAGTTATATTTTTGGGCTAGTAATTGAAGTATTTGGTGTTTGGCAAGCCTCTGAAGTGCTAGAGTGATTTAGTCTAGTTCTAAATCAAATGCTTTAGGCTGGTGTAAACTCCAGCCTAAATGCCAGTCAAAGCCAAGGCATGGGTTTTCCTAGCCTGTCCCATTGGGAATTCCTGTATCTTCTTGGCCCCCGTAATGTGCTTCTCTTTTTTTCCTTTAAAGTACTTACACTTGTGTGATTCATTGCCCTGCTATTCTTGAAAGCTCTGTCTGTTTTTTTGTGAGAACCTTTAAAATCTCCCTTAATTTTTATTTTTCCCAGAAATAATGTAAAACACCGAAATGAAAATGGAAATTTATTAATTTTAAAACATTCTGTAATATTAATACAGAAAATATAAACGATTTGGTCATTTATGTTTTTTTAAATAAACTGAAAGATAAAGAACACAACACTTTACACACTTTATATTTCTCTTACATACTCTGGAATCATACACAGTTCTTTTCTTTTTAAAGCACAATATTGAAACCTTTAAAAGGTATTTAAGGGTTTGGTCAAGTGAATATGATAAAATGTAGTTGTCTGTATAAAGAGAAAATTAAATTGTAGTCACTTGTTATGTACTGACATTAGTTACAACCTAGTTTTAATTCTTAAAACAATTTTGATTAGCAAAGCTAAAAAAAAAGGATGTTTCAGTTAAATGTTTTAAAGGTACAGATTTTTACAAGGACATAATATAAGTTATTGTTCTGTAGAAATATCCTATTAAATATTGTATGTCCCTCCCTCTGTACACTTTGTAAAAAAAGTAAAATACATAAAAAGAAAATCATATAGGGATGTGTGACATTATTGTAATTGTGTACTTGAGAATAACGTGCAAAAATAAAAATCAGAATATTTTCCTGTTTAATGAATGTTTAGTCTGTTTGATACTAGTACTAAGTTAAAGCTTTTTCTTAAGAAAAAGAAATGTACAGTTTTTGTAAACCTAATAAACATCAAAAGCAGTGGATTATTTTCATCCCCCCATTTCTTAATTCCTTTTATGCAGCAGTGGAATGCAGAATGCTTGATTGCTTTGAATTTTGTGACTCAGATGCAAATACTGATAATATTTCAGTCCTGTGAATTTGCAAGTAATATTTCAGAGAAGTTAAGAGGTGATTGGTGAGTCCTTTGATGAGCATGTCCTTGAAATTCATTTTTTTCTTTTATCTTCATAAAGGATTTGTTTTATTAGCATCTCCAATTCCTCTGAGATAAATTACCCACGCATAAAGTGGTTTTTGAGAGCACTTAAAGTTCATTTCAGGATCAATTCACAGCACATTTAATCAGTGGGGATTGCCACCACCTCCACAGCAGAAACCTTGTCCTCGAGTTACCCGTTTGTGACGAGTTTGGAGGACTCTAGTAGACACTGACATATTAGAGAATGGTCATTGCCATAGTAAACATGGGAAATTAGGTAAAAGTTACTGGGAGTCAAAAGAGAGCGAGTTCTGCCATCTTTGATTTTAAAGACGAGATTCTGCAGTTTAACTGTTCGAACGAACAAGTGTTTGCCTAATAGTTGAAACAGTAAACAATCAAAATTTGAGGTGAATGATCAAGAGACTGTGGTGAATGTCACTGCCCAGAGCCATAAATCAGAAAACTATAGCATGCTGAAAAACTTAGTTGTAATGGAAAATCCGACAAATGTGACGCCTGACTAGTCTGTGATCCCAACCAGTCAGATGACGTTCTACTCTGTTCTCCGGGAATCTTGGTAGTAACAATTTCATTTCCCACAATTTCTAGGATTCATGTAAGGAAAAGCATGGCCAATAAATACCTTAAAAGAGGTGATATTTCAGAGCAGTGGTTTTCAAGGTGTGGCCTGGCAGCTGTGGCAGCAGCAGCATCACCTGGGACTTTTTAAAAGATGCAAATTCTCAGTCCCACTCCAGTCCCACTGATTGGGAAACTGGGTGTGGGACCCAGCCATCTTTGTTTTAACATGTTTTCCAAGCGATTCTGATGCGTGCTCAGGTTTGGGAAACACTTTGAGAGCACTTGAGGAGCTTAAAAGATTACTGGTGCAACGTTTTGTGTGGTAAGATGAGAAGAACACAAAAACAAAACAAAAAAGCAGAAATGAGCAGTGAAAATAAAATAGGACCCAGGCAGTATATACCTTCAGCTTGCCCTTTTTAAAGTGTGAGCCTGCCAGTCAATAAGTATATCCTTTCGTGCACATGTAAATAGCTTGCACTTCCTAAATCTTGTATGGCCTCCCATAGTTACATTCCTCAAAGATAAACAGAGTTCAGAGGAAGATTCAGCAAAGTGAAAGAGAAGGGCTGAAACGTGCACGCGTGTGTGTGTATGTGTATTTAATTGGCCAGGGTTACTTAAGTAATTCATACCCCGAAAATCATTTTACCACATTCTACAGCTGTTTAGATAAGGTCAAAATTAAGTTCGCCCTATGGATTTTGTTTTATCTTTTGTTTCGTGTATATATCGTTTGCCTTTTTCGTGAAATAATTCTTGGATTTGTTATATATTGTTCCTGTTATTTTTGACATCTTTGCTATTGTAAATAAATTCCTATTTTGTTTTAAGTTACCCTAGTGGAGTGTTGGCTATAGACAAGATGCACACACGTACACGGAAATGAGGAGGCTTCAGTCACAATTAGTAAATCCCCAAGTCGTTTCAAACTGGAAGTGGTGTGACTCCTTCAGTAGTTCACTTCTAGCACCAAGGGACGCATCACTGTTGCAGATAGGCATAGCATCTATAACTGCTTGGATTTCAAAATAATTTTCAGACCTCTGAGATGGAAATACTTAGTCCATCAAGTTTGAGGTCAAAGTCAAGAATTATTTCCCTTTACTTGGTTTCTCCTGTTCAATTGGTCTCCTTTGTTACTTGTATTGCTGGTCTTGGTGAACACAAAGGATTTGACCTGCTGATATTGTAAAGCCACTAGGAGACTTTGCTGCCGAAAACTTACGTAGGACTAAGATGTCATTTAGCTATGTGTACTACCACAGAAATAGCTAAACCCATTGACTAAAGCTATAGGATAGTTAACTAGATCTGTATCATTTCGCTTTCCAAAAGAGGCCAGCTTCTGCTTGTCCCTGATGCTTGTATTTGGCTTTAAGTGCAGCACCCATCCTGAGATTCTTTGAAATAAGAGAAAGTATTGCAAAGCCATCTGTTGGGGTTTTGGAGGTTCTAATCACACCCATCCTCCCCTCTGGGTTCTAACCACGTTGAAAATAGACACAAGAAACCACCAACTGAGTGTGTGACTTATTCTAGTAAAGCTGGGTTGGAGACCCAGAGGCTGACATGAGTCTGCCTCCCATCTAGGCCTTGCCTGATGCAGCCAGTCACTTGAAGGCATCCAGACTACCGTCCACTCCCCTTTGAGCTGCAGAGAGACCACTTGGTCTCCCTCCAGAGAAATGAAGCATCTTCCCCAGCCCTCGCAGGCTGGGATATAGGAAAAGCAGGGGAAGGGTTCTCTTATGCCATCCTAGTAAAGCTTAGTCCAATTCTGGATTGCCCTCTGGCATTAGCACACAAGCAAAATGTGAGGGTTTTCTCTTTAGCTTTGCATATTTGTGTCTTATTTTTCTTCTATTGATTTTTACTGTTCCCTCTTGAAGTGGTGATTGTGGCTGACTTTCAAAGGCTTGGTTCCTGTTTATCCCAAGGCAGCATGCTTTTGTTGTTTTGCAGAAAAAGGATTTTTAAAGGGCAAATTTACTTACTATACAAAGATGGAAATCTTGCAAGTTATTTTTATTGCATGCTTTCATAACAAAAATTGGGAAAATGATCACCCACAATGCCAACTTCTTTATTAAAGGGATTGCTCGTCTTTGTTCTCTTCTGATCTTAGCCCATACACATAAATCCTTTATCCATCTTGTAACCGCAGCATCGATTTTATTCTGGGTTCAGCGATTTTTTTTTCAAACATCAAATGTATTTCCATATCTATTAGCTGCCTTTAAACATTTTTTAAAATGCACATTTTGGAAAGAATATGGAAAATTCAGAATGGTACAAAGAAGAAAGTAAATTGTCTTCCCCCCTCAATCCCATCACCTGGAACATTATTATCCCCTTTATACTGAGTTTTAATTTTATTAGATTTTTTCAATTGCAAAGTACATGTTCTTGTAACAAATGTTGTACAATACAAAATAAATACAAAGACAAATGTAATGAATGATCTCACTCCCATACTTCCTCCAAGCTGATTTCCTTGTAATCATAGGTAACAGACCGCACACCTTTCCTCCATGGTCATGTAACTTGTACAAAGATGGATACGTAAAGAAAGCTAGAGGAGGCTTGGGGGGGATTTCGGATTTTTTTGAGCAAAATGAGATTACCCATCTTTACAGATTCACTTAATATATCATGTCCATCCCTCCAGGACAGTAGACCAAGCTCTATCTCATTTTTTTTGGTGTTTTGAGACAGGGTCTCCCTCTGTTGCTTGGGCTAGAGTGCAGTGGCATCATCTTAGCTCACAGCAACCTCAAACTCTTGGGCTCAGGCGATCCTTCTGACTCAGCCTCCTGGGTAGCTGAGACTACAGGTGTGTGCCACCACACCTGGCTAATTTTTAAATTTTTTGTAGAGATGGGGTCTTGCTATGTTGCCCAGGCTGGCCTCAAACTCCTGGCCTCAAGTGATCCTCCCACTCTGGCCTCCCAAAGTGCTAGGATTACAGGTGTGAGCCACCACACCCAACCTCTCATTCTCTTTAATAGCTGAATAATATTTCAGAGATCGGACCTACCATAATTTAGTTAACCATTTCCTTTTGATGGGCATTTAGGTTGTTTCCAGTTTTCTTACACTACAAGAATGCTGGGGTAACTATCCTTGTTATATAATTCTTAGATACTGTGCTTTGATTTCTGTAGAAAGGATTCCCTCAAGATGTGATTGCCAAGTGAAAGGTTATGTGCTATTTTTAAAATGTTACTGGATATTATTGAATTATTTTCTGCTAGAATGTAAATTCCAGGAATGCAGGGATTTGTGTCTGTTTTGTTCATTGTTCACCTAAAATACAGCAGTGTGTAGCAGGTGGGGAAGAAATATTTCTTGGATAGTGAAGTTTGTAGGATTGTAGCAATTCGCTCTCCCACAACAATATATGGGAGGGTCTGTTCCCCTCAGCAAGTCCCTTTAGCTATAAACAGTGGATGTTATAGCTAATCTCACGAGTTAAAAAATAAAAGACTCCGTCATCATTTCAATTGCTTTGACCAAACTGCAGGGGAGTTTAATACTTTGATATATCTAATCGCCCTTTGAATTGTCACTCTGATAAATTACCCGTTCAAATCCTGTGCCCCATTTTCTATTTGGAGTCCTTTGTACATTGGGGCTATTAACTTTCTAATATATTTGCTGTAAATTTTCATAGTCTATGATTTATCTTGTTTATATAATGTTTTGACATATAAAAATCTTTAATATTTGTGTGATCAAATGTTTATATTTTTCCTTTATGATTCTGGGGGTTTGTTGTCCTGCTTAAAAAAGTGTTTTCTATCCTAAAGTTCTACAAATATATACCTAGGTTTTCTTTTGATATTTTTATTGTTTTGTTTGGATTTTTATACAATTAAAATTATTTTCGTATATATATATGTTATTTGGTAGGGGGTCTGATTTCTCTTTTCTCTTGGATAGAGAGACAATTATTACAGTATTATTTATGAAGTCAGTTATTCTTTACCACCATGAATGAAATGACACTTTATGTGGTGATCATATATATCCTTGGATTTATTTGTGAAGTCTACTTAATATTTTGTTTTACTGATTGATTTATTTTTCTTGTACTGACGCCGTATTGTTTTACTCATAATCATCTGGTGAACTTGAAGGCAAATCCCTCTTTAGTTCTATTCTTTTTCATAGTTTTCTTGACATTTACTCTTCCGCAGGAATATTAAAATCATTTTACCCAGTTGCCCTTAAAAGCCCCATTGGGAGTTTTGATTCAAACTGCATGAATTTTTAATATTAAATTGAGCCTGACGTTTTCATCATATTGTCTTCACTTCCACGTTCCTCCATTTATTCTGGTTTTGTTTTACATTCTTTCATAAAATATTATTGCTTCTTCATATAGGTCCCATACTTTTCATAAGTACATTATAATTTTTGTAGCTACCTAGATACTTGTGGAGTATAGAGAAAAGCTTTTGATTTTTATATATTTTTTATGTACCCAGTTAATCTACCACATTATCTTCCCAATTCTAATTGTGCTTTAGGAGTCTTGAATTTCTATGTGTGTAGTCATACCACAAAAAGATGTCAATTATTTCCTTTGTGTGTCTTATATTAGCCAGAACTTCTAAAACAAAGCTGCATAATATAATAGCAGGCATTTTTGTGTTACTTCTGATTTTAATGGCAATGCTTCAGTATTTAACCATTGAAATAATATTGGTTTTGGAAAATAGCATTTACCAAGGTTAGATACTTTCCTTCCATTATTATTTTATTTAGCAATTTTATTAGGAATGACTAATACAATTGTCTCTTACCACCTATTGAAATAATTACTTGGTTTTCCCTTTTTGTTTGTTGATATAGTAAAGTACACTGAATTACACTGATAGATTTTCTAAAGTTAAACCTACCACATTTCTAGAATAAAAGTACCCTACTTAGGCAATTTTAATTGTTCTTTAAATAAATTGTTCTTTTAATTGTTGCTTAAATTGGCTAGCATTTTATTTAGAATTTTTTGTCTATGTTCATAATTCTGATGTTTTTTCATTTGTACTATTATCAGGTTTTAATAGTAATTATTCAATACTAATAATATTAAAAATTTCAGTTTTGATGCAACACTAGCTCTATAAGGTAAACTTAGAAACTTTAATCTCCATTGGTTTAAAAACCAGAGGCATTATCTCATTTTTAAAGATTTGATAGAATGTATTTGTGAAAGCATTTGGGTCTGATGCCTCTTTATAAATGGTAGATCTTTACTTTTCTGGCCTCTTCTACATTAATTGATCCATCAGCTTTTCTTCTTAAATTTTGGTATCTATATTTCCCTTGGAAATGTCCCTTTTCTCTAGATTGGTACTTCTCATATATTAATGTGCATATACATCACGTGGGGAAGTTGTGAAAATGTTCATTCTGATTCAGTGGGTCTGGATTCTGCGTTTCTTGCAAGCTCCCTGGTGACGCTCCCTGGGGATGCTTCTGGTCCACGGTCCAAGCCCTTTAAGAATTCAGTGGTTCTCAATTTTGCTCGAACAACACGAACACACAGAACAGAGCCTTTGAACTTCCCAGTGCCCAGGCGACACCCCAGACCAATTAAATTAGAATCTCTTGGAATGGGTCTCAGACATTGTAATTTTGCGAGCTCCTCAGGTGAATGCAGTGTGTAGCCAAGGTTGAGAGCCACTCTTCTAGATTTTCAATTTATTGCCATAGCGATGCACACAATATTCTCCTATTTGTTATTTATTAGTCTCGTTTTCTTACATTTCTGGTTGTATCTCCTTTCTCATCTTAAATGTTGTATGTTTTGTTCTCTCTCATATTTCTTTAAACAGCCTTTCAGAGGTTTTGCTATTTCATAAGTAGTATCGAAGAAACTGCTCTTAGTTTTGTTTATTCTTTATATTTTTTGGTTTTCTGCTTAATTTTCTCTTTCATTGGTATTAATTTTCTTTTCCTATTTTCTTCTGGTTTACTTTGTTATCTAGTTATTAATAAAATGTCTTATGTTTCATACTTCATTAATTTCCATTTCTTTTTAAAGGAAATCATTGAAAGCTGTACATTTCCGTTGGTATACAACTTTAGCTATATGCGATTGCATATTAACTCTTCTTTTTTGTAATTTTCCAGACAGTTGTACATATCAGTTTTGATTCCCTCTTTACAGTAATGTTTAACTTCCAACTAGTAAAAATTTTTATTAATCTCTTTAGTGTTCATCTCTAGTTTTATTGGTTTGGGTTCAAAGTATGGCTTGTACAGCCTCTCTATTTTCTGGAATTTTTGAAGTTTTCTTTTTGGGAAAGAAATGATACATGTGTTTTGGAAATATAACATGGCCATATTAGTATAATATGTATTTTTCCATTTATAGATAAAATTGAGCTTGTTGATTTTATTATTCAGATCCTCTATATCCTTGCTATTTTTTGACTACTTGATTTTTTAATTTTTGGAAAAATATTGAAATCTCCCATCATAAGTGTATTTTATGCAGTTCCCTTGTATTTCAAGTTTTGCTTTATGCATTTGACTTCTATAGATTTTTGTCACTAGATGTTTGACAGATCTTCATGATTATGCCTTTTATAGGGTATCTATTTTTTTTTTAGCAAAAATGTCAACATTTTCATTTTCCCCTTTTCCTTTAACAGATATTTTAGATCGACTAAAGGCCGGCCCCTCCACTAGGGGCGTGGGTCCTCTTCTTCCATGGGACACCTCTTTACTCTGGTATGATGGACCCAAGGTTTTCATTTCTGACCATTTCAATAAAATATGAGCTGTTAGAGGCACTTCATAGGGCCTCTGTCACTTCTTTGTTTCCAACCAGGGCGGAGACCTGGAGGAGGCAAACTCAGGCATAGTGGTTAGCACCTGACCCACTCGTTTGACGCACTGCTTTACTCTGCTTTCTTTACTCATGGTTGTATTACCATACTTACCTCGGGGTTCTAGGAAGGGGCTCTCATAAACTATTTTTTACAGGCTTAACTTAAGCCTGCTTCTAAAGAGCCACCCTTATCCAGAGGAGGGCGAGCGGCGATACCTTATCCTGCTTCACATGGGTTTGCTGCATCAGCTCCAGGACGTGTGCAATTTCCACGTTAGGTGTAGGGCTTTGCTTACTTGCTGGGTTACCTCTGCTACAAAGGAGAGTCCATTATGACTCTTGTGAAATGCCCAGGACTCTGTGGAGTACGTTCTTGGGTTCTGTTGACAATGGGGTGCCTCCTGACGTCCTCGCTGTAGGAGGGGGAGCTGTCTAGCTGTCTCTGCAGCTGTCTGTCCACGCAGCCACACCAGCATGTCATTCTCGATCTGCTCCGCCTCTGTCCCTGCACTGCCCGGGCCCGTTATCCCGTCGTCCTCCGAGGCCTGCTCCTGCTCTTGCTCTGCGCTGGCCTATGTGTGCAGGAACTCAGCGGAGGCCCTGTCTCAGGCCAGCAGCTCTTGGTAGGAGCCCATCTTGGAACCTCAGATGTTCTCTCTGTTCGGGTAGGACAATTTAACTTAACCGCTACTCAGCCTGAAAAGGTATCTACCAATACAAGTCTAGTCATCTGAGTAAAGCTGCCAATCATGGAAAAGGTGGACCCCCACATACTGGGCTCCCTGTGTAGTAGGTCACCTTTCTGTCCTTGGACTGCCCCGAGCATATAAACAGTTAGTTGCAAATGGGGTCCTCTCAAATGAGGTCCCACCAAATTCGTGAAGGCATCACTCTCCCGATGTGTGTATTCATATAGGTGCCTCGTGAGAGGCCAAACCAAAACTTTGGGTAGGAGAACTAGCCCATGAGAATTCTGTCCCCACTTAGCTGGGCCATCCCAAATGTCAGACTCTCAGTCTTTAGTTTTAAAGGGGATATAAATCCAGCCAGGGTCTCAAGGCCCCAAGGAACAGATCCCCTCCAGCAGCCTTAGCAGCTCTGCCAGTGGCCTGACTTGTTTTTGCCATGCTGGTCACCTGCTTGGGTTTGGCCCCTGCCTGTATCGAGCCCATTATTTCAGTGGCATACTTAATATTCTTATTTTCTGCTGTCAGGAGACCCTTTTTCTTTCAAATGGCACTATGAGCATGCACAATCTTAAAAGCATATTTAGAGTCCATATAAATGTTCACCTATTTCCCTCTGGATAACTGCTCTGGTTAAAGCAATCAGCTCAGCTTTCTGGGCTGAAGTCCCAGGTGGCAGTGCCACTGCCACGATCACCACATATCCAGCCCCTCATTGTCCATAAAGCTACTTCGTCAGTGAAAAAGGTCCCGATCTTGCTCTGGGATCGGCTGATCTGACAGATCCATCCTGCTAGAATACAGCCTCCAGAACCTCTAAACAGTCATGTAGAGGCAAAAGGGTGGCAGGATTGAGAATAGACCTAGTCAGCTTACAAGTAGCTGTTACTACCTGGAGGCGAAGAGGCCATCCTCTAACAATATTGCTCAGTGGCTTTGATGCCCCTGGCATGAGACCAAGGCTTATTCCTTGTTTTTCATATTATTTACAAGTCAGGCAAACCCAAAGAGGGGCTATCATAAGCTGTCCCCTTAAGGGCCCCATACAAGGGCTTTACCGTCAGTCCGAAGTCTGGGTTTCAGGCGCCATTCCTAGGAACCCCAGATAAGCTAATACAAGTTTGTAAATCTGTCCGATTGTAGGTTCTGCAAGTCCCCTGCTAAGCTTCTATCAAACAGAGCAGGAGAGCCCTTTTAAACCCATGAGGCAACACAGTCCCATGATCTTGTCATTGAAATGTAACTGTTATTCGAGTTCCTCAGCCACTTGCCTAGGGCTGCCTCACTGCTGCCTGTCGCCTCCCCTACCGCTCCTTGTCTGGCTGGACAGCAAGTGATAAGTCATTAGCAAAAAGCCGA
Source organism: Indri indri (assembly GCA_004363605.1). Taxonomy (NCBI): domain Eukaryota; kingdom Metazoa; phylum Chordata; class Mammalia; order Primates; family Indriidae; genus Indri; species Indri indri. The sequence goes on along the minus strand of RJWJ010017576.1, from coordinate 4,681 downwards.
CAGCAAGAAATGTGCATTAAAACGACGCACAACATAACCACATTTATTTAAGAATGTATTCCAATATCAAATAGCAAATTTCTATGATACTAAAACCGCAATACTTTTGCACCAGCCTTAAGAGATCTTTCACTGTTTTCCAATGTCAGTGTTATGAAAAGCCTCTTCCTTTGTTTCCTAAAGTTTATATGATTTTTTTTCTTTATCTTTGGAATTCAGAAAGTTCAGTAGGATCTAGGGTGTGTGTGTGTGTGTGTGTGTGTGTGTGTGTGTTTTCTTTTAATCATGTCCAGGATGTGTTGTTTGTTTTTTGTTTTTTCTTTCTTTCTTTTTTGGCTGTCAGGAAAGTGTGGATTTGTTATTTGTTGATCCCTTTCTTTCCGATAAGTCTCTCTTCAGCTGAAGGACGTTTTCTTACATTTTGTGGGTAATTATTACTTTTCTGACTGGCATTTTGCTTCTTTGGGCATTTTTATTATTCACATATGAGATCTCCTGGATTTGTCTTGTTGTCATAAAATGACATGAAGATGAAAGAATCCCTTTAATCCCACACCCTAGCATGTGATTAGCACTGTACTGAGAAATTTAAATGTTTGAAACTGATGTCTCTTGAAGAAAGAATGAAAAGACTGGTAATGTATGTAAATGTGTAGCTTGGCCGAGGGAGTAACAGTGCTCCTGAGTTATTTCTCCCTAACAGAAGGAACTTCAGCCAGAAGTTTCCTTTCATAAAATAACAGCATTCTGGGTACCTCCTTTGCCTCAAATTTAAATAAAGAAACGTGTGAAAACGTCTTAACTTAATGCTTAGTGCATAACAGCGCTGGGTAAGAGTTCCCCACTTCTTCCTTCCCTTGCACGTTACAAATCCTGCTAAGCTAGCAAGAATGAGAGCATTATTATAGCAGACATCACCATTGTCCCTGAATGTTTTTGCTTACCTTATTCAAATTTAACATGGAATGCCAGTCTTTGTTTAAATGGACCAATTTACACTCTTATCAGCAAAATTGGAAAACATCAACTTTTGGTGAGGGTGTGCAGCAATATATGAGAATATTGTCACACTTTTAAGTTTTGCCAATTTTGTGTATGTAAAAATATTACATTGAGGCTTTAATGAACATATCCCTAATTATGAATAATATTGAGCATCTTTTCTCATGTTTATGGATTACTCATGTTTCCTCTTTTGCGACATGCCTTATAGATTTTTTTTGCCCATTTTCTATGGAATTGCTTGCCTTTTTCTTGTTGATCCATAAACATTCTTTATATATTCTTGGTCCATTGTAAGTTATCTGTAATTTTAAAATCCCTGCAAATATCTTCTCTTGCTCTGTGGCTTGCCATTTTACTCGTTCTATTGTGCCTTTTGATGAACAGAAGTTCATCGTTTTAACATAGTAAAACTGAAAACTTTTCATTTTGATTAGCACTTTATGTCTCTTAAGAAATTCTTCCTTTCCCTATAGTAATGACAATATTCTCCATTCTTAAGGAAAGCTGTATAGTTTGACTTTTCACACTTAGGTGTTTAACCCACGTGGAATTGGTTTTAGGATATAGAGTGAGTTAGGCATCCAATTTAAGTTTTTCAACTTCAACTTGATACAGTTTGACTCTTTATTGAAAAAATACTCCCCCCACTAATTTGCAGAGCATGCTCTGTGATATGTAAAATATTCCTGTGTATGTGGGTCTGTTTCTAGGATCTCTGTCCCATTTGTCATTTGTCTTTGCAATTGTGCCACACTATTTGAATCACCATAGTTTTTTAAAAAATCTTTATTGAGTTATAATTCACATACCATAAAATCCAACCATTTGAATGTACAATTAAATTTTAGTATATTCACAGAACTGTGCAACCATCATCATGATCTAAGTTTAGACTATTTCATCACCCCCTAAAGGAATCCTGTGCCTTTAAACAATCACTCCCCACCACCCCCATCCTCCCAGCCCCTGGCAACCACTAGTCTACTTTGCTATTCTGGTCATTTCAAATAAATGGAATCATACAATATGTACTCTTTTGGACTGGATTTTTTCACTTAGCACAATGTTTTCAAGCGTCAACCATGTTGTAGCATGTATCGGTACTTCGTTCCTTTTCATGGTCGAATAATATATTATATGGATATACCACATTTTGTTTATCCTCTCATCCATCAGTTGATGTACATTTGAGTTGTTTCACTATTTGGCTGTGATGAATAATGCTGCTATGAGCATTTGTGTACAAGTTTTTGTGTGTATGTATGTTTTCACTTCTCTTGGCTGTATGCCTAGGGGTGGAATTGCTGAGTTATATGGTAAATTGATGTCAGACTGTTTTCCAAAGCAGCCACATTATTTTACATTTCCACTACCAGGGTATGAAGGTGCCAATTCTTTCACATTCTAAGCAATATTTGTTATTGTCTGTCATTTTATCATCACCATCCTAGTGTGTGTAAAGTGGCATCTCACTGTAGTTTTGATTTGCATATTTGCATGACCAATGATGTTGAGCATCTTTTCATGTGCTTGTTGGCCATTTGTATATCTTCTTTGGAGAAATGTCTATTAAATCCACTGCCCATTTTAAATTGGGTTATCTGTCTTTTTATTATTGAGTTAAAAGAATGATGTATTCCGGATACCAGTCCTACGAATTACTATAGTTTTAAAATAATTCTTATATTTCTTAGGGCAAGTCCACCCATTTTGTTATTCTTCAAGGGTGCCTTGGCTTTCTTGGTCCTTTGCAATTTCCATATATATTTTGGGGACTTATCATGTGCTTACAAGTGTATAATTCTTAACATTTTCCTTTTTAAAACATCTTTTCGCTTTTAACCTTTTGGTACCCTCATGCTTTAGATTAATATCTTGTAAAAAGTATATGGGGAGGCTGGGCGCCGTGGCTCATGTCAGTAATCCTAGCACTCTGGGAGGCTGAGGCAGGAGGATTGCTTGAGGCTAGGAGTTCGAGACCAGCCCAAGCAAGAAGGAGACCCCGTCTCTACTAAAAATAATAAAAATTAGCCAGGTGTGGTGGATAATTTCTTTTGATTTACCTTCCAGTTCAGTAATTTCAGTATGGACTGCATATAATCTCTTAACCCTACTACTCTTTTATTTTTTCTTCTCAGTCTTGTTTCTTCCACTAAGCGTGATATTTTGAGATCCTTCCATATTGCTGCATATATCAGTAGTTCATCCCCTTTAATTGCTGAGTATTATTCCTTTGTATCAATACACCACAATCTGTCCATTCACCTTGTTGATGGACATTTGGATTGTTCACAGTTTTAGGCTATTACAAATAAAGCTGCCAGGAACATTTATGTATTTATGTGGACATATGTTTTCAATTCTTTTGGGTAAGTGAAATGACTGGTTTGTATAGTAGGTCTATGTTTAGCATTTTAGACACAGCCAAACTTTTTTTCCAATGTATAATAGTTATACCATTTTACAATTGCACTAACAGTGTTAAGAGTTCTAGCGGCTCTACATCCTCACCAGCACTTGTTATGGTCAGCCTTTTAGAAATTTTAGCCATTGTAATGGGTATGTAGCAATGTCTTGTCTTTTTTCTCTTTTTATTTTACTTTTAAATGATATACAGTAAAACTGACCTTTTTGGTGTACAGTCTATGAGGATTTAGAAATTAGTGTATAATAAAATTGACTCTTTTTTTTGTTTTTGGTGTAAAGTGCTATGAGTTTTAACAAATGTATGTATTTGTAGAACCTCCACTACAAACTGGAGACGGAAGAATTCCATCATCCCAAAAATGTTCCTTGGGTTGCCTCTTTGTAATCACACCCTCATCCCACCCCTAAGCCCTGGCAACCAGTCATCTTTCTCCATCACTATAGTTTTCCCTTTTCCAAAATGTCATATAAATAGAATCACACAGTATATAATCTTTGAGAGTGGCTTCTTTCACCCAGCATACTGCCTTTGAGATTCATCCATGTCGTTATAAATATCAATACTTTGTTCCTTCTTATTGTTCAGTACTATTCCATTATAAGGTAATACCGCAATTGTTTACTCATTCACCCATTGAAAGGCATTTGGGTTTTCAGTTCTCTGCAATTATGGTTTGAGCTGCTATCAACATTCACGTAAAGGTTTTTGTGAACATAAATTTTCATTTATGTAGGGTAAATACCTAGAAGTGGGACTGTGAGTAATGTGGTAAGTGTATGCTCAACGTTATAAGAAAATGTCAAATTATTTCCTGGAGCAACTGTACCATATTGTATTCCGATCAGAAATAAATGAGTGTTTCAGTTGTTCTGTATCCTTGTTAGCACTCGATAGTGTCAGTTTTCTTTTCTTTCTTAGCCATTCTGATAGGCGCGTGATGCTATCTCCTTTTGGTTTTAATGTGCATTTCCTTAATTACTAGTGAAGTTGAGCATCTTTTCATATGCTTGTTTACCATCCATATATCTTCTTTGGTTAATTGAATGTATTTTTCCCACTTTTAAGGAGTTTTTTTACTGTTCAGTTATGAGTTTTTTTTTATATATTCTGGACACAAATCTTTTGTTGGGTATGTGATTTGCAAATATTTTCTTCTAGTCTTTATCTTGGAAAAGTTTTGCCTATTATTAATCTACTATTAATCCGATCCAGTATAATTTCAGCTCAGACATTGTAATTTTCATCTCT
>RJWJ010017575.1:0-32789 GCA_004363605.1 Indri indri | reverse complement strand
GGCACATTCAGCTGTGTCCACAGGGCCCACACCAGGCATTTTTCCAATTAATCACTCTGCTTACTTTTTTCCTACTAGACTTCCACCAACAGTGGAAATTGATAGCCCCTCCTTTGGAGTCTTGACCAGAAAATATCTTATTTCCAAGTTTCTTAGAACGTCTGTTCTTTGAAGGTAATGACAGAGGACTGCTTTCAGCTCGTCAGCGCTTGGGCTGGAGCAGGTGCCAAAGGCATCCACTTCTCCCCCAGGCCCCGTTTTGATACTGCCATTCCCAAAGAAGGCTGTGATTTTTCTCCCTTGGATACTGGTTCCTGGGTATAACTCAAAACTTCAAGTTTTGTGGACCCTCCATTTGGGGTTCACAATTCTAGAGACCCTTTCTAATAAAAATATAAATAGCTCTTATTCTTGAAATTTCACAAAAACAAATACCAGGTGGCCCCATTGTGAGGCAACCTCCCAGAGTCTTGGAAGAGGCCCATGCAAGGGAAGGGACTCGAGTGTAAGCTTCATTAACTACACAGTCAATCCGCCTCTGATATAACCAGGATAGCACGCTTCACCTGCTTGGAGTTCAAGTCAGCCACATCTCACATTTTTCCAATTAGTTGGTCAAATCCTGAGATGCCATTATCAGCAGGAAGTGCAGCATTTTCCCTCTGCAGCCTTCTTCCACCCCACCTGAATTCCCGTAACACTGGGGATTTATTCTTTCCACGGGAGGTGGGGGACAGAGAGTGGTGTCGTCCCACCAACCTGAGAGCACTAGGATGCAAACACTCTGTGCCACGGCTCTGCACAAGGCAGTGAACAACTGTCCGCTCTGCCGCGACACCTTTTGCCAGTCCCGTCCCACAGTGGTAGTGTCCTAGCTTGGGCAGCTTGGTGGCACCATGCCCGGAAGTCCCTCCCAAAGCACAGGACTGTGTCAGGGAGGTTGGAAGTTCAAGCCTCAAACACAGTCTGCTCTAGACTCAGCCCTTGGCCTGAGTGGAGCCCAGTTCACCAGCCAGGCACCCCGTTTCCTCACTGTGAGTTCTCCTTTGGGGCCTTGGTATCTATCTCTGCCAGGGCCAACATAATCCATCCAGGAGATTCACATAAGGTCCACATCAAAAGGAAAGAGATAGAGTCATTGGACCCTTTCCTCCCCTTTGGCCTTTCTACAGATTTGTCACCTCCTCCTTGGAACCACTTGCCGGTAGGAGGTATTGCAAGTGGGTGGCTTGCTGGGCCACAAAAGCAGAGCTAAAGCGTTCTGCTGCAGCAGGCCCCCTGGTTCCGGTTTTATGGCTCTTTCCCTATATGGAGCTGGCTGGATCTGCTTCATGGCATCTGACAGTTTACGGAGGAGTTCCTGCTCCCACATAAGATCTGCTTCCTGCCTGAGGGAACCTCCGGTCCCTCTGGTTTTCAGATGGGGACAGTAGTGTTTGTGGGGGGGTTTCCAGAGCTTTGCTGAGCCCCAGGGCCTGGGCTGCCAGGGGCTGTCTCTGCTCTCCATCTAGGGAAGATGTTCTTCCTTCTGCATCTTGCAAGGCCTGGTTACTGCTTTAATGAGAAAAGAATCCTGAAGAAAAGGCACTTCCACTGGTGGTTCTCCCCAGACTGAACTAATTATCTTTCATCCTGCTAACTCTATTCTGCTGTGACAAGTTTGGTTTTGGGAACTATTTTTGCTTTTGAACACAAATGTTCTTCCCTCTTGCATCTGCTCACCTCAAGCTTTCCAGACAGGCAACGTTGGGCCATTGAGGAGAATGTTTTATCCTTGAACAAAATACGTTTGTTTTCTGAAAATGTATTTCTTCAAGAAAGCCGCCCCCATGTGCAACAACCTCCTTTTCTGAGCAAGTGTCTATGTTAGTCGGACTCCCCTCTGGAGTTAACGGAGCCAAACATAAATCAGTCACTTGGCTGCAGGGAGAGGCGCTCTGCAAGATTACAATCCCGTGATGGGCCTACTGATCCCTTCTGTTCATGGGAGCCAGAAGACTGGGCTGTGTTAAAAGGCGGCAGAGGAAATGAAACAGAACGGCACATTTTCACCCACTTCCCCATCCAAAGAGAGTTGCTCCCAGATGCTGTATCTGCAGTCCAGCTTCTGACTCCCAAATGGTTCAAGACGGAGGTTGTGGCCTGGATGGCAAAAATCCTTGCATGACACAGCTGTCACACTGTAGCACACACATGCACAGACAGAGGAGAGAAGGAGCAATGGGGAAGAAGTTTGGAGGACAGGATTCAAGGTCAGCCTGCATGGTTGAAGCCCCTCCATTGCACAGGTCAAGACACTGAGGCCCAGAGCAGCAAAATGACTTGGCCAGAGTCACACAGCGGCTACTCCAGAGCTAGGGTTCAGGCCACCTTCAGATCCCTACTCCTTGAGTTCCTGCCCTTGTACGTCCACCCACGAGCTACCAATGCAGATGAACCGTGTGTCATTTGCGCAGCCTCTGAGGAAATTTGTCCTTTTTACCAAACTTCTTTTTCTCTTCCCCAACACTGCACATTTCTCACTTTCAGAACCCAGCTCTACTCTCTGAAGCCTTCTATCACAGACTAACAGTTCAGAATTTAAAGGGCTTATACAAAAATAGAATGCACACAGCCAACCATGCTTATCTAAAGAGTGGCAAAAGCCCAGTAAAATTAGAGTATCAGGAGTAGCCAACCCTGGGCTAATCTGAGGTCTTTAGAAATTGCTAAGGACAATTTTTTTTTTAAAGAAAATGGACATAGCTTACAAAATCCACATATAGGACAGAAGGGAAAAACCAAACAATGGGTGTCCACTGTTTGGGAAAAGAGTTCAATCTGATCATGTCTTTCGCTGCTGCAGATCCTTCTGTGATTTCTCTTTGCTCTTTATCATGGCTCTCAAGTCTGGCCTGCCTCTGTACCCCCAGCAGCGTTCTGCCCTCACCTCTGTCCCCCAGCCCTTGTGGCCTGTTTCCATTTCTTGACTATTCATCATGGTCTTTTTCATCACACCTGTTCCCCTGCTATGCCACTAGGAAACCCATTCCCGTCCTTTCATTCTCAGTCAGAACAGCACTTCCTCAGGAAGACCTTCCACCAGCACCCAGACTAGTTTATCACCCCTATAGCATCTACTTTTGTGAGTAGCATGAAAGTCTGAGAAAGGATCAATAGGAATCTGCCTTGACCATGAACTTGAGTTGTTTAGATTTCATTTATATATTTTCCATCAAGAGAATGCTAATCAACTTGGAAAACGCAGAGCCTCCATGGGTAGAAGAGAACTGAAACCCAGGATAGCACCTAACTGTCAAAAATATCAAGTCTCCTGGTGAAGTAAATGCCATGCTTCTGGTGCAATAAATATCATGGTGCTGAATTTCAAAGTTGTTGTGGGTTAAACCCTGAGAAACAAGAACATGTTGCATCAGGGGAGAGAAGGGAAGAGGTAGATTTTGAAAACTGCAGGTTCACAAGTTCGGTGTTAATCCACAGTAACATCATAGAGCAGATTATTAAATGGTGGTCTGTGAACATCCTTACAGAAGAAAGCATTGATTACTGGGCGTTAGCAGAGGTTCACTAAGAACAAGCCATGCATGCAAGACTAATATTGTGTCCTTTTTTCACAGAGTTATCAAATTGGGAGATCAGGGGAATGCTACAAATGAGCAAATTTCAGCAGACAAATCCCACCTAAGCTAAAAGAAAATTAAAGCATCCACCTCAACTTTAAGAAACCCAGTATGTTACTACAGTTTTTCCTGGAGATCCACAGGGTACATTAGCATATGAAAGATTCCGAGAAGTCCTGCACCAAAGAAACCTATTTAACATTCCCCCTCTAAAGCAGTATTCCACAGAACATGCTTAGAGAAAGGATGTTTTGGACAAATGTTAGCAGGTGTTTTGCAAAGCCTTTTATTATATAAACTGTGAAGGAAGTGGAGAAATGCGGGGTTAAAAATAGCTCATTGGAATCACAGCTGGATGGCAACTGTACCTAAAGAGGCTTAATTAATTGATTAATTGCCGCCCTGTGGGAGGTCTCTAATGAAATGTCTCAAGGCTCTGCCCTTGGTCCTGTCATATTCAACATTCTTATCAATGACTTGTATCACAACATTAAAGACCTACTTTTAAAATTGTCAGATAGCCTAAAGCCAGAGAGGCAGCTACTATGCTATATAACAAATTGAAATACTCTCTCAAAGCAATAAATGAATCCAAAAGAATCTCAATGAGACTTATTAGAACCAACGGTTTAAGTAAAGGATAGATGAAATCTGACTTACATTAGCTCATATAAAAAAGACCCAGGTTGTAGCTATACCAAGATCAGCCCAGGCAAAACATGTGCTGGAGCTACCGTGCTTCTAAAGTCAGCGAAGCCATCCTGAAGAGGCAAATGGTTTGCCGGGCAACTGAGGCAGGCAAGATGGTCTGGCCACACTAGCTATGGTATTCTGGTTTTATGGTGCATTTTGAAAAGGACATTAACAAACTGGAGCACGGACCAACATCAGGAGAGTTCTGGAGAACACATCCCCTGAGAACACATTTCCTGAGGAGGAAAGTGTGAAGAAACCAGGGATGTCTAGATGGTCTGTAAAAGAGAAGATAAAGGGCATGTTGGTGATAAGTGGCTTTGGGAGGCAGAGTAGCGTAGCAGGAAAGAGGTAAGTTGTGGCTCAAATCTCTGCTCCAGTACTTCTAGCTGGATGACCTTGGACAAGTTTCTTATTTCATAATGTCTCTTATCTTCAGATGAGAAATGATCACCCCTATCAAGTGGGGTTATTGGGGGCCTGGAGCAGAGTAAGTGGTCAACACAGGCTTCTTTCTCTTCCCTTTCTCCATGTGAGGGCAATCACAGCCATGAGAAAGGTGACTATTTGGTGTAGATTCAGGGGGAAAACTGGGACCAATGGAAGACTTCCCCAAAGGGAGATAGATTTAGCTGATGAAAAGTAGGAACTTTATAATAATCAAAAGCTGGAAAACAAAGGAACTGGCTTGGCTGCCTTTAAGTTGACAGTGGAACTTCCACAGATACTATAGAAGAGATCTCTGCTTTGGGTGGGAGATGGGATTAGAAGACCCCCAGATGCTTTCCAACTCTGAGACGCTATGAGTCAAAGACTCAGCTAGACTGTTCATTATTCTCTTTTATATATAATTAGCTCATATGTTCACCCCCATTTGTATATAGTAAAGTGATGCTTATGTGTACTTATTTAAAATTATTCTTGGCTGGGCGTGGTGGCTCACGACTGTAATCCTAGCACTCTGGGAGGCCGAGGCAGGCGGATCGTTCTGAGCTCAGGAGTTCGAGACCAGCCTGAGCAAGAGCGAGACCCCGTCTCTACTAAAAAATAGAAAGAAATGATATGGACAACTGAAAATACATATATAGAAAAAATTAGCCGGGCAGGGTGGCGCATGCCTGTAGTCCCAGCTACTAGGGAGGCTGAGACAGTAGGATTGCTCAAGCCCAGGAGTTTGAGGTTGCTGTGAGCTAAGCTGACGCCACGGCACTCGCCCCAGGCAAGAGAGTGAGACTCTGTCTCAAAAAATAAATAAATAAATAAATAAATAATAAAATAAAATAAAATAAAATAAAATTATTCTTTGGCTATTCCTTGTGTATGGGTTCATTCTCTTCTATTTGGGGGTTCCCATTACAGCCTAGTTCAGGGGTTTGTCCGCAGTGGGCACTTAATAAATGTTGATGGACTAATAAGAGAGGTCTAAGTGGTCTAATGACTACACACTCACAATGTGGACTCACACAGGCATGTGTTCAAATCTTGGCTCTGCTTCTTGTGTGAGTTACTCTCTGGGCCTCCATTTCCTTAACTGTAAAATGGATATAGTAACAATAGCTTTATGAAACATAAATTAAATAGGATATTTTAAGTCCTTGGAAAAATAGTAAGTGTACGATAAATGGTAGATATTATTTTCGTAGTTGCTGTCACAGGAACGCAAATCTACTTAATACTTACAGAGGGGTCTTCTGACTACACAGTAAGAGGCTTAGGGACAAATTGGTTCTTCCAGCACCTACTTATTTCAAAATATTTTCTCCTAAACAGAGTTCTTGGTTCATGCACCAAAGCCTACTTAAGTCTATTCCCCTAGCTCTAGCAGCATTTATGATTGGAACCAGGAAGAATCAACCGGAAATGAGCAAAAATGGAGAGATTAAAGTGGGGGTGATTTTAGCCTAGCCAGAAAATCTATGACAAGGCCCGAGCTGGTGGGAAACATCCTCATGGGGAACACCTGGTGTGCAGTTTGCCCGTGCTGGCTACCAAGTGAGCCTCCAGCTGTGGCCGCTGGGGAACTGGCCCTGCCCTCGCCCTCTTCTTGTTGTGCAGAACAGGGGAGTGTCCAGATGGGCATGTCCTGGGGGGTCCTGACCTTGGTTAGTGCCTAGCCCAGCACTGGCATGGCCTGTACTGAGAGTTACTTGACCAGGAAGGGAGGGAGAATAAACACAGATGATTTTTAATTTTTAAGTGCAGTAAAAAACACATAACATAAAATTTACCATCTTAACCGTTTTTAAGTGTATAGTTCAATAGCGTTAATAGTGTTATATGAATAGTATATTCATATTGTTGTGCATCAGACCTCTAGAACTTCTTCGTCTTGTAAAACTAAAACTCTGTACCCACTAAAAACAGCTACTCGTTTGCCCTCCTCCCTCTGCTCAGGCAACCACCATTCTACTTTCTGTTTCTATGAATTCAACTACTTTAGATACCTCATATAAGCGGAATCATACATTGTCTTCTGTGACTTTTTTCACTTATCAAAATTTCCTCAAGGTTCATTATTATTAACTTCGAGCAGCATTATTCACAATGGCCAAAAGGTGGAAGCAACCCAAGTGTCCATATGGATAAATGAATAAACAAATTGTGGTCTGTCCATACAATGGAACATTATTCATCCATACCTTAAAACATTATGGTAAGTGAGGAAGCCAGTCACAAAAGGCCACATATTATACGACTACATTCATATGGAAGTCCAGAATAGGAAAACCTGTAGAGACAGTGAGTACACCAGTGGTTGCCCAGGACTATGGGGAGGGGAGAGTGGAGAAGGTGATAGCTAAAGGGCACAAGGGTTCCTTTTGGAGCTGATAAAAATGTCCCAGAATTGACTGTGGTGGTGCTCGCACATATCTGTGAATATGCTAAAAACCATTGAATTTATACTTTATTTTTAAGCCACTTTACTGAGGTATGACTGACATACAAAAAGCCACATATTTAATGTTTACAACTTGATGAGTTTGGATGTAAGTATATACCCATGAGACCATCGCCATAATCAAAGCCATGAACTTACCCATAATTACCTCCAAAAGTTTCCTTCTACCTCCTTTATGTGTTTATTTAGTATAATTAAAATTTTTTTCTTTTATGGTAAGAGTATTTAGCCTAAGATCTACCATCTTAGCAAATTTATAAGTATATAAGACAGTATTGTTAACTATAGTCTCTATGTTGTACAGTAGATCTTCAGAACTTACCTATCTTGCATAACAGAAACTTTGTACCCTTTGAGGAATACCTCCCCATCCCCACCCCCCCAGCCCTGATAATCACTATTCTACTCTCTGGCTCTATGAGTTTGCCTATTCCTCATAAAACTGGGATCATGCACCATTTGTCCTTCTGTATCTGACTTATTTCACTTATTGTAATGTCCCCTAGGTCCACCTATGTTGCAAATGGCATAATTTCTTTATTTTGTTCTATTGTGCATATACATCATTTTTAAAAATCCATTCATCTGTCAATGGACACTTACGCTGATTCCATATCTTGGCTATTGTGAAAAATGCTGCAGTGAACATAGGAGTACAAATATCTCTTCAATATCTTGATTTCAATTTCTTTGGATATATACTTAGAAGTGGGCTTGCTGGGTCATATGGCAATTCTATTTTTAATTTTTTACGGAATCTCCATACTGTTTTTTTTTTCAAAATATTATGGAGGTACAAACGTCAAGGTTATATATATCAACTTTGCACCATCCGTGTCATAGCTACAAACGTGCCCAGCCCTAGACGGTGCATACCACGCCCATTAGGTGTGAATTTACCCATCCCTTCCTCCCCCGTCCCACCATACTGTTTTCCATAGTGGCTGTACGAATTTACATTCCCACCAGCAGTGTACAAGTGTTCCCCTTTCTCCACACTCTCACTAAAACTCATCTTTTGTTTGTTTGATAATAACCATTCTAACAGGTGATATCTAATAGTGATTTTGATTTGCATTTCCCTGATGTGTTGAACACTTTTTCATATACTTCTTGGTCATTTGTATGTCTTCTTTGGTAAAATATCTATTCAGGTCCTTTGCCCATTTTTATTTATTTATTTATTTTGAGACCGAGTCTCACTCTCTTGCCTGGGCTAGATTGCCGTGGCGTCAGCCTAGCTCACAGCAACCTCAAATTCCTGGGCTCAAGCGATCCTCCTGCCTCAGCCTCCCAGGTAGCTGGGACTACAGGCGGCACACGCCACCATGCCCGGCTAATTTTTTCTATTTTTAGTTGTTTGGCCAATTTCTTTCTATTTTTAGTAGAGACAGGGTCTCACTCTTGCTCAGGCTGGTCTCGAACTCCTGAACACAAACGATCCGCCCACCTCGGCCTCCCAGAGTGCTAGGATTACAAGCGTGAGCCACCGTGCCCGGCCGGCCCAATTTTAAATAGGGTTATTTGGTTTTTTTTCTATTGAGTTGTGTGAGTTCCTTATATATTTTGGATATTAGCCTCTTATCAGATAAATTATTTGCAAATATTTTTTCCCATTCCGTAGGTTGCCTTTTTCACTCTGTTGGTTATTTCCTCTGCTGTGTTGAAGCTTTTTAATTCGCTATAATTCCACTTGTTTATTTTGTTATTGTAACCTGTGCTGTTGGTGTCATAAACAAGAAATCGTTGCCAAGTCCAATGGATAGAAGCCTTTTCACTGTTTTCTTTTAATAGTTTTATTGTTTTGGGTTTTACATTTAAGTCTTTAATCCATTTTGAGTTGGCTTTTATGTATGGTGTGGAACCATACGCTTTAAACTGGTAAATTATGTAGTATATGAGTTATATCTCAATAAAGCTGCTTTTTCAAAAAGACCCATACTTGGGAGGAAGAAATGATAGGACTTGCGGCTGGTTTGGAAGAGGAGGATATGACCTCCCATCTCTGTTTTCTTTGGGCTCCTGCTTCATTTCCCTTTCTCTCTGAGCCAGACTTCCTCTGCTAACTTTCTCTGTGCCCAAGGAGAAAAGCGGCTGTCTTGTGGCTTACTCTATGTCCTATCCAGCTCCAGTGGCCATACAACAGCAATCTCTATAACCCAATTTCAAATCCCCTGGACAGAGACATGTTTGCCCAGCGTGGGTCAGTGCCAGGAGGTAAGCCTGCCTGGTCTCACAGCCAGCCCCCCAGCAGGGCTGCACGGCATGAGCAGTTCTTATCCTCAGAGCCAGCAGGAGTCTATTTGCAGATGTTTAGACAGAACCAACATTTAATGAGCACTTTCCGTGTGCCGCGTACTGTGTCAACTGCTTTCGCCTCCTTAATCCCATTTAATCTCTTATCTACGCTGTATGAAAGCGTATGCTGACTTGAAAAAACATTCACAACTGGGTTTAACTTGTGGTGTGTGCATAATGTCACATCAAGGCCACAACTGGTGAAATCATTTACCCCAGGGTAGGAAGAGGCCTCCTGCAATGGGATTACCAGCCACAGAATCTGGTTACCAGATGGTGGTGTTTTTAGCTCACCAAAAAGCAGGGCTCGGTTACTCATAGTTAGTGAGCCACATTAACCAACAGAGAGGTGTTTCTAAAACACGCTTTAAAGCCAGTCTGCTGGGAAGGAAGTCTATTACAATAACCTGTTTGGTTCTTGAACACTGGTAATCTGTGTGTTCCCTATTTAAAAATCTCACCTCAGCCTTTGATTACCTGGCATGACTCTTTAGAGAGAATGATGACTAGTTCCCAAGGCTGAAGGTGGGAAGTGAGACACGAGGAAAATCCATATTCTTTAACTTAATCAGTGTTTGTGGAGTAGGCAGAATCCAAATCCAAACCACATTTTCCAAAAAGATTTCCCCCCTTAATTCTTAAATCCATGTGTATTATATGAGAAATCTAATCCGTATGTTTCTTACTCATTTACACTTAACTCATCAAAGTGTTTCCTCTGCAGAACTATTTGATGTTCAAGGAGACTGTAGAGACTTTTGTCTTTTAACAAGCCTTTGTTCTTAGATATAAAGAAGCTGCTGAAGTTGTATATGCAAAGAATAAATGAACTTGAACCCCAGAAAGGTTAAACTTTGTTTCAAGTAGGTTTTATATTTGGAAGAAACAACTCCAGGAATGAGCTCTTTTTCTTTTAAAGTTTTTTTTTTTTTTTTTTTTTGAGGGGGGCCTACAAATGAATGCTTAGATTTTTCATGGTGAAAGGCTTTCCTCTTCAACTGATGGTAGGCACCATTAGGTAGGTAAAGTCCATCTCCACAAGGCACTCTGTGGCAGCCTTCAACTTTTATTCAGCAGAGACCGCACCTAATTTTGATCTCTATCTGATAATTTGTGGCAAAATCTTCCCAGAGGAAGATACATCCTTCTGAGAGTCCCAGCATGTGTGTTGAAAAGAACAAAGCTCCCTGGTGAGAGAAGTGCCAGGGACCCATAGGGCTGGGCCATCTCCCCTGCCTCTCCAAGCAGGACCATGCACAAGCCATTTCACAGAAAGTGAGCTCATAATCTCTCTTATTCCCCACACTCTGAAATTTCTTCATTGATTTGCAAGCATTTATCTTTATCCTTCATTCATATCACACTCTATTGCCCACCTCCAGCATAGCTACATCCTGGGGCTATAGGGGTTGGGAAGAGGTGCAAGATGCTGTTCTTGCCCCCAGAGCTTCATAATTTCATTGGGAGACAAAGCAACCCAACTAAGAAGTTCATCAGGTGTGCTCTTGGTGGACATTCAGGACTTCAAGGGAAGGATGTCGAGGACTGACAGAACAGTGAAACCTCCCAGAGCAGGCGAGCCCTGGAGTCTGGGAATGACAGCCTGGGCATTTATGTAGCCATACCCCGGCGAAGACACAGGCACCCTGGGTTGGCATCAATTAGACATTCCTTCAAAATTATGTATTAAAAATTTTCGCTTGAAATGTACCTGCAAGAGAGACTGAGGGCGGAGTGTGGAGGGCATGCAGGACCGAGGGTGGCAGGGCTTACAGTCTGTATTGCCTCTGCAGCTAAGCTCTGCCCAAACACATCTACCCCGCCCAGCAAAACCAGAACTCTGCAGTCAGTTCCCTGGCACCAGTTATTACTTCTCATGGCTCTCGGGAATCTTACAGCCCATCCAAAGTGCTCTCTTTGTTTTCTAGTAAATACAAATTTCTTCATCTCATTCCATGTCTAATGACATTTTAGCTCCCCTTTTGGTCTGTTCTGGGGCAGCTGCCTGACTGAGATAATATGAGATATGTGCAAATGTTTGGCTTGGTGCATAGAGAGGAGGAATAAGGCTGAAGAGAAAATGTGGTCTAGGGAGCTGGCAGCTGCTGTTTTTCCTATGCGCCAGGCTAGGCCTTGGTTTCTTACAAGCACGTTCTTCTTTATTCTTCATGATAGCACTACAAAGAAATATTTTGATGCTCATTTTATAGGTGGGGAAGGAGATATAGAGAGGGTAAGTCACTTGCCTGGAGGCAGCTAATAAGAAGGGAAGCTTGGATAGAAACCCAATGGTCATGAGCTGCATAATGACATTTCAGTCAATGACAGACCACATACATGACAGTAGTCCCAAAAGATTATAATGGAGCTGCATTATACAGGTGTACCATTTTTTAATCCTTTATATCATATTTTTACCTTTTCTGTGTTTAGATACACAAATACCATTGTGTTACAATTGCCTGCAGTATTCGGTACAGTAACAAGCTGTTAGGTTTGTAACCTAGGAGCAATAGGCTATACCATATAGTTTAGGTGTGTAGTAGGCTATACCATCTAGGTTTGTGTAAGTACACTCTATGGTGTTCACACAAGAATGAAATTGCCCAAGGATGCATTTCTGAGAACATATCCCTGTTGTTAAGCAACACATGACTACATAGGGTGAGGTCAACGTAGGATAGGTCTTGCTCATCCCAGCCTGGGTTTTCCCACCAGGCTACATTGCCTGTCACCCAGATGCAAAGCAAGAGCTCTTAGTGGAGACTTCAGGAGGCTCGAAAAGGAAGATCAAGCCTGACTGTGAAGAACTGAATGTTGACATCATGCTTTCCACTTTTCATCCTGTGACGAACATGGGTGGAAAGGGGGTGGCAAAGATGAGAGTCAGGAAGAGCAATGAGGAGCCACTGAGAAACCTGCAGCTCCAAGGGAAGGGCAGTGAGCTGGAGGCAGGGCAAGGAGAGACCATGAGCAAAGAGAAAACAGGCTTTGGTGATTCTGCCATACATAAGGGTCAGAGGTAGGCTTCGTGGGAAAGGAAGAGAAGTGTCTGGTCCTGGGAAAACACCGGTGACACTGAACCCTGGATGTCAAGGAAGGGTTTGAAGGGAGAATGCTGAGTCTGTGTGTTTGAGGTTCTGCAGGAGCTTCAGAGTCTAGGCTTCTGGTCTGTGCTGGAGAGTGGTCAGCGCTGGACCGGAGGACTTGCCTTGTGTTGAGTTACCAAAGGCCATGGTGGGACCTGTGGGTGGATGGGGCCACCAGGTAGGAAAGCCAAATCTTTGGAATCACCATATTGTGTTTCTCACAATTGGGTCACACTGCTTCTCAGTGGAGGTGCTACTGTCTCCATGGGGGAGCACTGGAAATATAGGGATGCTTTTCATTTTCCCAGTGTTTGATGGATGCTACAGGACTTCAGTGGGTATATAGGATATCCAGGGATACAAGGTATTCTGCAATGCGTAGGGCATTTCCGCACAATGAAAATTTACTCTAGGGTCCTCTTAATTTCTAAATATCCCATTGTGCATTCATTTTGGTAGAAAACCTATTTAGAAGTCTCTGAGCCTAGAACCTAATTACAGTTTCCATATATACCTATATATTTTGCTTGATTTAAATTTATACTCATTTTCACAGGAATGTAATGATATAAATAGAAAATTGTACTTTGTTTTGTTGGAACTTGACTGAGCTCTTCCGTTTTAGAAAATCACATCTCTACTGGCAACGCCATTCCTAAAACTTGGGTTATTACTCTACATTGATAGTTACCCCATTAATGGTGATTCTACATATGCATTCAAGTATCTCTTATTTTGTCTTTTATTTTGTCTTCAAGTATTCATATCTAATCATAAGCTGAAATACAGTTTTCCTATAGATTCCTTTTCTTGCATTTATTCTTTATATTACAGTTAAGTCATTATATTGATTTTTTTAAAAAAATTATGTGTGCAGATGAGCTATTCTATCTATAAATTTTATTTTGAGAGAGTAAAAGGGGTGTTACAAATCAATTATTATAAGGAAGGATTGGAACTGATGGGGTCGAGAACCACTGGTTCTAGACTAGCACCATCCTATAGAAATATAATACGACCCACAATTAAAATTTTAAATTTTCTAATAGGCACCTTACGAAATAGAAGAATGGAATATTATTCAGCCTTAAAAAGTAATCATGTCCCATCACATGAGGTCATTATGCTAAGTAAAATAAGCCAGTCACAAAAAGACAAATACTGTAAGATTCCACTTACATGAGGTATCTAAAGCAGTTAAATTCATAGAAACCAAAAGTAGAACACTGGTTGTCAGGGGATAAGGGGAGGGGCAAATGAAGAGTTGTTTAATGGGTGTAGAGTTTCAGATTTGCAAGATGAAGAAATTCTGGAGATCTGTTTCACAACAATGTGAATATATTTAACACCACTGAACTGTATACTTAAAAGTGGTTAAGATGGTAAATTTTATGTTATTTTTTTTTTACAAAAATCAGAAAATCGTAAAGGAGCAGGAAAATTAATTTTGATAATATATTAATATATTTATTTAACTCAATCTATTCAAAATGCTATCATTTCAATGTGTAATCAAAATAAAAACTATCAATGAGACACTTTATATTCTCTTTTTTGTACAAAGTCTGAAACCTGTGTGCATTTCAGACCTACAATAGTTATCAACCAGGACTGGCCGCATTTCTAGTGCTCAATAGCCACATGTGGCTGTTGTAGATGCTCACACTTGCTGAGCAGACCTCAAGTGTAAGGCACAGCTGTGAGCCCTTTATGTAGAATGACACTTTCAATCCTCAGCCCTGTGAGATAGGCCCTGGGAAGTTGAAGCTCAGGGGCCGTGAGTAGCATACCTGAGTCAAGCAACACTCTGAGGCCAGGTGGAGAGAGAAGCCCAGGCATTCTGGCTCCAGAGCCCCTGACTTAACCCCTTGTGCTATGGGGCCTTTGCAGGGCTTTTCCCTTGGACTCCTTTTCTGGCCAGCTGGGAGTCTGCACCGCCCTTCTTCCCAGGAGAATGCTAGATGTTTGCTTTCCTGGGCTGGGAAGAGCTTAGCCCTGGCTGTGCAGCTTTAGGGCATCGAGAATCTGGCCAGGCCCCAGGGAGCCAGTAGGGTGTATCTTTCCCTGCGTTCCCGAGGAGCATGGCAGAGGCACCGGCCGGCCCTGCTGAGCAGCAGAAAGAAGCCTGGTTTTGCATCATGGGCCGCTTCAATGTCCTCTGTTCTTCTCTGTATTCCCATCAGGGAGGCGGTGGGTCTGGTGAATCAAAACACCCAGATGTGGCAGAAAGACTGTGTTCCAACACACACATCTAATAAGGACTTGCTACCAGGACCTTGCTGGTGAATTGTCTGCATTCCAATGACTTTTTCTCCTGGGTTTTCCTTAATAAAGACAGATTTCTTCATTTCCTGGGGCTCCCTCAAGATTATCCTGACAAATTCCCCATTAATTATCAAATTATGCCCCGTCACAAAATGATTACATTTGCTTCCTACCTAAATACCTCCCCTCATTTATGAAAAGTCTCATTTAAACTAATATGCTTTTAACTTGCTTAATTTCAACACCTCCGTAGAGGCTACTAATGAGCTGATTCCTTGCCCAGCTGGTCCCTTGGCCCTTCCTTGTGTTCTCAGTTCCAAGACCAATTTAGATCTTGCAGTACAGGAATGGGAAGGACTCGCCCTTTGAGTCGGATGCTTGGCAGGGGCCTTCTTGAGTGATGTGTACTTCAACGCACGACCTTGAGTCTGAGTCCCCCACAAAAGTGAGACTACACTTGCTACTTCCAGAAGTGGGAAAATTGCCTAAGAGTGGGGCCACAGGAGTAAAACAGCCTCCCGGTTTCAACTGGGCAGCTTAATGAGTCAGGTAATTAGACCCAGATTCCCTTTACAGGGGCCTCTTACTTATTATTTAATAAAGAGACGATTCCAGGCTGTGGCCTGCAAGGCTAGCGGCATTACAACCACAGAGCCAAAGAAGTGCTTCCTCCCAGATGTTGTCCACCTTTGGCAGGGGGACAAAGGTGCTTCGAAAGGACCTCTCAGCCCTGCTTATGGAGAATATCATGTGCCAAGCAACTCCTCTTCCTGGCACTGTCTTCTCCAAGGTGTCAGATGGGTCACTTCACTGGAGTGCTGAGAATCAGGTCAGTCTGTTCCTCTGATTAACCCTGATCTCATTCTGTTGGCAGCCGGCAGTGGCCTGAGGCCCTGCTGCCTTCCGAAGGCTGCCCACTAGTAGCAGGGCTACTGGGAGCAGGAAGAGCTGACAAGTACATACTGTGAGCCAAGCTGTGTCCTAAGTGCTATCAATGCCTTGTCTCCTTAAATTTTCACATAAGTATCATTAGACTTCCCTCCCCATTTTACAGATCAGGAAACTGAGGCTCGTTGTGGTTATGCACAATGTCCAAGGTCACACAATAACTGGGAGAGCTGAGATTTGAAGCTACATATCTCTAACACCAGATCCTAAGGCCTTCACTCCTATACCATATTGCTAGGGGTTAGCTGGCCTAGGAGGAAATTACTGGGCTATGTTTTTGTGGCCAGAACTTTGAGGGGCTATCTGAGGACCTCCATTGCTGTCAGTACTGATGGCTCATCATGCACTGGCCCCTGTCCAGAAGCATATACAGTCAGTCAAGTGATCCCATCCCAGCCATATTCCTTAGACTAGAGATGGACCCATTATCCCAACCAGACCAATAGGAGACCCTCCATGGGATTTTCCAAATTGAGACTAAAAAAATGATGGGTACAACTGGGCACCCATCCCGGTTGTGAGACCCAGCCCACCACAGGATATGATCCAGGCTCATGGAGAAAACAATGTTGACAACACACAGAGAAAGAATTCCAAAGGCATTTGAGTCCCTAATTCAAATCCCTGAGGCGCAAGGCTTATATTTTCTATAATTCAGTATGTAAGCCAATAAACTTTCCCCCTTTCACCCAAGCTAGTCCTAGCGAGGTTTCAAACCCTATTACAACTAAAACAATTCTAACAAACTATGCCCTGAAGTTTGGTATACAATGAGGTCTCTCTACAGGGTTTCAATCTGTACTTCAGAAAGGTGGCTGTGGCATGGTGTCGAGGCAGAAATTCAGGGGGCGCTGGAAGCAGGAAGACCATCAAGGAGCCCCCTGCAGTGTGGGCTGCGGCAGTGGTCCATAGGAGAGATGATGAACCAAGGCAGTCAGGTGTGGGCCAGTTGGGACGTCGTTAAGAGATATTTAGTTGATAGAATTTTTTAGACTTGACAATGAATTAAAATTGAGGAGATGACATTGGAGGTGCCCAGGGTGCTTCCCAAGTGCATGGTGATGTCATTAGCTGAACGGGAAACACAGGAGGCAGAGTGGACTTGGGGAGGTATGTGGAGGAGCAATAGGTAATCAGCTTGGCCATAGGTAACTGACCGGTGTCCAGCTGTGAATGGCTCCTTTAAGCCAGCAAGCTGCACCGTGGCACCATGAGGAAGGCGCGCTGTGGCAGTCGCCTGCTGTTCACAGCCTCAGTGCTGACCACGCGTCCTAACCCATGCCTCGACCCCTTCCCATCCTCCTCTCAGCCCTCTAAGTCGCCAAGGGTCTTCCTGTTTTTGTCCTCGTGTTACCCTGCAGAGTTTTCAGGACTCGTATTATCTTTCTGGTGGAACTTGGGCACCTTTCCATGGGATTCTGCTCCTTCCTGCTGCTCAGTTGAATTGTGCCACCTTAGATAACTCCCTTCCTGGAGTGGCGGGAAAGGATGGCTAGCACTGTTAAAATCAAACCAAGGAGCCATGCTGTGGAAACCAGACTCCGGCCAATTTGGCTGCCTATAATTATTAGGTTCTTTTTGCAAGGTATCTCTAGCCTACCACAGTTAAAATGGGAGGAGGATTGTAGATTTCCTCTACCATGACTGCCCGACATAGGGTATGGATAGGATGCACTGAAAGCAAAACCCAGACCAAATTCTGCCATACACACAAATATTTACTATTAATAATAAGCAGGCACTATACTGATGCACAAGCTTTTTCCCTAAGCTTGATGAAATCTTTTCTGTCTGTATAATGCACACACACCTTGCATGATGAGAAAATATTCTAGTGGCAGAATTCAGCCTGGCTTCTAGTCAGATTCAGGCAACACAATCATCTGTCATATGGGGCACATAGGACCAGATGGAGTCTCAGGCTTGGTGGAACATTATGAAGGCAGTAGGCTGTTGAGCTTGCAAGTTCTTATACTCTGTTCACGCAAGCATGGAGGACCCGAATCATATTCTTAGCCATCCATATATCTTGTGCACTGCTCGTTTCACCAATGGAAAATCATTGCTAAACCCATTATACAAATGAACAAACCCTCTAGTGCTGAAGAAAGATAAAAATTGCTAAAGCTCTTACAGAAACTTCTGGAGTGTAGAGTTCCTATTAGAGTCTTTCAAAGCTAATGAAATACTCTGGAGCACGTATTCCTGATCAGGGTACTTTTCATGTTAATGCATTTCTCCTAATGCGTTGATTAAAACTGATCCACATCTCTCAGTCAATGCTTAAGTATTTATTTATTTATTTATTTAGAGACAGGATCTTGCTCTATTGTCCAGACTTGGAATTCAGTGGTGTGATCATAGCTCCCTGCAACCTTGAACTCCTGGGCTCAAGTGATCCTTCTGCCTCAGCCTCCCAAGTAGCTGGAGCTATAGGCATGCGCCACCATGCCTGGCTGATTTTTTTTTTTTTCCAGTTATTGTAGAGAAGGGGTCTCACTATGTTGCCCTGGCTGGTCTTGATTTCCTGGCCTCAAGCAATCCTCCCACCTCAGCCTTCCGAAGTGCTGGAATTACAGGTGTGAGCCACCACACAGCCAAGGCTGAAGTATTTAAAAATAAATCATATTCCATATCATTCATGCCAGGCACTTGCCTCAGAACCTTTGCATAAGCTGTTCTCTGCATATGATGTCTTCATCCTCCTCTCATTCATTTGCTTGAGCA
The DNA here is from genome assembly GCA_004363605.1 of Indri indri. NCBI lineage: Eukaryota > Metazoa > Chordata > Mammalia > Primates > Indriidae > Indri > Indri indri. The sequence continues at coordinate 14,250 of RJWJ010017575.1, read as the reverse complement.
ATTTCTATTCAATCTTCAGCACTTAGTATGGCTGTCACCTCTTCCACGAAGGCTTCCCTGATCCTCCCTCCAACACTGAGTTGAGTGTCTCTCCCTTGTGTTCCTGTAACGTCTTGTGCTAACTCATTTTTGAGAGTCAGTTGGTCTGCCCCTTTCACTTGACTGTAATTCCCAGTTCCTGTATCCCTGGTACCATGCAGAATAGGTAGTCAATTTTTTGGTAAAATTGAATTAAATTCAAAAGAGGCCAATTTTGTTTTCCTTCCTCCCAGCTTCCACCAGTGCGTATCAGAAGAGAGATCACCAATCTGTGTGGTTGGCCAAAGGTAAATAAAAAATGAGGGGGGATGGATGAGACACAGTCCTGCATAGACTGCAAACTTGAGAATAATTTGGAAGAACCAAGTACAAAAACGTTTTTAGTTTGTTTGCACCTTAAATGCTCCAAGTCCTTACTGAGTTTGCTCTCAGAGTAAGCCCTGGAGCAGGAGCTGTGGCAAGCATCTTCTGCGTCAGCTGATCTCTGCTATTTATCCTAAGAGAAGAAAGCAACCAGAAGCCTTATCCACCCGATGCTTCCCTACAAGGTGAGCAATTCCTAGTGGAGCAAAGGTCGGTGAGGTGCTGTCAGCCAGACAGAAAGCCCACAGGGAGGCTGCTGACCTCATTTTGCCCACTGCAGTCCAAATATCCAGACTTGAACTTGACATTTGCCAAAGTGTAGCTAAACAAACGGTGGTAAAATGATGCCCCCACCCCCACTCGGTTCCACTTCAAAGTGGCTAAATGGGGCTTTCAATGTAAGAAAATAGACTCGGCAGAAGTATTGAGATACAGGTCATTTATTCGGAGTTACTCTTCCTTTGCAACTCTGAATCTGTAATTTAAAGTAAGACCAGGCCTTTATCTCATTGACCATTTTATTTCACTTAAATAAATAGCGAAGAAGGAAGAGAAGATAATGTGGAATTTATGCATTCAAAATATGTAAAGTTTATGCTTTTGGACTGTGTGAAAAACACTGTGAGCAAATGATTGCTGTTTCCAGGGGTTCCAGGAAAGGAAGTGGGGGCTGGGGAAGGGCATAGTCCCTGTTTCTCTCCTGCTTTACCCACAGCCTCAGCGTCTTCTCCCACGCCCAGCCCCCGGTCCTCTAGGCCACAACGCCACAGAGCCACACCAGGTTCGCATTCCAGGACATGGGCACAGTGAAGGAACTGTCTGTAACACAGAGTCGAAAGCCACGTTCTAGGAAATAGATTGGGCAGCGGTCACTAAGAACCCCTGGCCTGCCTTCAGTCAGAGCTGGACAGGTGTATATGGCCTGAGGCTTGTTATTCTTCCTTATTCGTGAACAAGGGATCCTCTGAAAAGCTCTTGGATAAAGGCTCTTTCAATGAAGGTCACTCCGTGAATGACATCTAGTGAGTTTGTATTCTTTGCTCTGGTAATTAGTAAAAATGTATTCATCTGAAATACTTGGTGGGCCAGATGTGTTCTAGAACTCAGGATTTTTCAGATTTTAGAAAGGTGACTCAGTCACTGACACCTCGGTGGCACCTGGGTCAGCCCCAGTAAACCATCGCATGAACATTTCTGCAGCAACAGCCCCCAACATGAGGCGACAAGATGGTGGAGAGTTTGCATCGGGTCAGGTCAAGTCAGGTTTTGCCACCAAATGAATTTTGAACAAACTTTTGGTTTTCTGAACTGTCTGAATGTCAGAATTTTTGGACAGGGGTTCATGGGCCCGTAATCACATTTTCCTGAGGGGCTATTGCCCAACTTAGCTTTTTTAAGAAGAAAGACTTTGATCTCCACTACCCCGCTTGGGAAGCCACAAACCAGCACTCAGGTCTGGATTCCAAAGCCTGACATCCCACAGGTGACACAGTAAGAACCCCCTCTTGCCGGCATTTCCTTTTCGGAGGTTTTCTGACTCTGTGTGTACGTGTTTTCATTTTTATTTTCTTTCTGCATTCTGCTTAAGGCAACGTTGGCTTTGTCATCCTCATTAATCCCACAATGGTGAAACCGGACAGAGGAATGGTTAAGGGCTAGCACTTTGTGCTCAGAAGGAACTTGGTTGAAATCCTACCTCTGGCACTCTTTAGCCGTTTGTTGGATTTGGGAAAGTTGCTTAACTTCTCTGAACCTCAGCTTGTTCAACTATAAATCCTCTTGCAGGATTATCATAAGATTTAAATGATACTACAAAATTGCTGACATTTATGGAATGCTTGCTCTGAACCGAGCACTGTGTTAAGTGCATGTTAAGTTACATGACGGGTTATTTCGTCAAACAGATACTATCCCTATTTTATAGGTGAGGAAACTGAGGCTTAGAAAGCTTACCTAACTGGCACCATATTGCTATTAAATGGAGAAGCTGGTATTCAACACTAGGTAGTCTAACTCCTGGTACTCTTAACTACTCTGCTATGATAACTCATTAGATGGTAGGTAAAATGTTCTGCACACTTTCTGGAACACAGTGAGCTCTCAGTGCATGGCAACCACAATGTCATGGTGATAATCATGATGGTGGTGATGATGAAGTCAAAGGAGGATCAAGTTTTACAACAGCAGAATCTGGAGGAAGACCATCAAGCAACCTGGTTGTCAATGATCACCCATGTAGTGCTCCTGACTTGACTCCCTGGGGATACCCTCCCCATGGCTTTGCCAACATCTTTAAAACTAGGGTCCCCAGTATAACTGGTGCCTAGATTTTTTGAGCATTACCAGTTGGTACTCCACGTCCTCTAGCTCAGTGGCACAACAGCACTAGTCTTAGAGAAACAGACTAGCAGGCGGAGATTGATGTGCAGAACATTTATTGGCTAGGGCTCTAGGGGTCGACAACAGTAAGGAACAAAGGAAATAGGATTGGGCAGAGGGAAGAATTGCACTGTTACGACAAAGGCCTCTGCCTATCCCACAGGGAGTGCTGGGCTGAGATGGCCTGTGCAGGGCGGAAATCTAAGACAGCCCCAAGATTCCTACCATCTGGTGCACACGCCTTGTATAATTCTCTTGCTATGAGTACAGACAGAACCCGGGAATGTGACAGGATATCAGCACCCATGGTTAGGTTAGTAAACATAGTTAGGTTACTAATAAATTAACTTGAACTTAATCAAAAGAGAGATTTTCCAAGTGAGGCTGACCTGACTAGGTGAGCTCCTAAATGGGCCTGGGCCCTTCCAGAAAGGGAGATTCAAAGCACGAGAGGGGACATGGAAGGGCCATGTGGCAAGAAGCAGCAGTCAGTGTCTAGAAAACTGAGAATGATCTCTGGTTGACAGCCAGCAAGGCAATGCGGAGCTCAGTCCCATAGCCACAAGGACCTGAATTCTGCCAGCAGCCTGGTTAAGCCTGGATGAGGACCTCGAGCCCCTGAGGAGAGGAGACAGCAGCCCTGGTGGACACCTCGGTTTCAGCCAGGTGGGACCGGAGCAAAGGACCCAGTTATGCCATACCTGGACTTCCGACTGACAGAAGTGTGAGATAATAAATGCGTGTGGTTTTTGCTCTATTTTTAAAATTAAACTTTTAATTTTGGGATCATTGTAGATTCATATGCAGTCATAAGAAGCAATACAGAGATCCACCGTACCCTTTATGAATTTTCCCCAATGGTAGCATCCTGAAAAACTATACTACAATATCAGAACCAGGATATTGACAAAGTGCAGAACAATACCACCACCACAAAGATCCCTCCTGTTGTACTAAGATAGCCACATTCCCCCATCTCCTGCATCTCCTCCTAACACCCCTACCTTTAAGCCCTGGCAACCACTAATCTGCTCTCCACTTCCATCATTTTCTCATTTCGGGAATGTTATATAAATGCAGTAATACAGCATGGAACATTTGGGGATTGGCCTTTTTCACTCAGCATAATTCCCTGGAGTTTCATCCAAGCTGTTGTGTACATCACTGGTTCATTAATTTTTATTGCTGAGAAGTATTCTACCATATAGATGTACCACAGTGTGTTTAGCCATTAACTATTGAAGGACATCTGGGTGTTCACAGTTTTGGTTACTACCAGAAAGGCTACTATAAACATTTGTGTGCAGTTTTCTGTGTGAACATATTTCCATTTCTCTAATAAATACTAGGAGTGCAATTCTGGATCATATGGTAGTTGCATTTTAGTTATTTAATAAACTGCCAAACTGTTTTCCAAAGTGGCTGTACTATTTTACATTCCCACCAGCAATGTAGGAGAGAGACAATTTCTCCACATCCTTGCCAGCATTTTGTATTGTCACTCTTCTTTATTTTAGTCATTCTGATAAGTGTACGGTGATAAATCATTGTGCTTTTAATTTACATTTCGTTAATGGCTAAAGATACTGAACATCTTTTCATGTGCTTATTTACCATCTGTGTATCCTCTTCAGTATAATGTTTCTTCATGCCTTTTTCACATTTTCTGATTAGATTGTTTTTATTTTGTTCTTTGGTGTTGGGTTTTGAGAGATCTTTGCATATTCTAACTACTAGCCCTTTGTCAGATATGTGGTTTGCAAACTTTTTCTTGCTGTCTGAAGCTTGTCTTTTCACTCTGATAATAGCGTATTTCACACAGCGAAAGTTTTAAATTTTTATGAAATTCAGTCATTGAATTTTTTCTTTTATCAATCATGCTTTCATTGGCAGATCTAAGAATTTTTTGCCTAACCTTAGTTCCTAATGATTTTCTCCTGTGTTTTATTTTCTAAAAGTTTTATAGTTTTATGTTTAAGCCCATGATCTATGTTGAGTTAATTCTGTATAAGATGTGAGATTTAAATTGAGCTTCATTGAAAAGGCTCCATTGAATTGCTTTTGCACCTTTTGTCAAAAATCAGTTGGGCATATTTTTGTGTGTCTGTTTCTGGGTTCTCTATTCTGTTCCATTGATCTATGTGTCTGTCACTCTGTAAATACCACAGCTCTATAATAAGTGTTGAAATCAGGTAGATTGATTCCTCCCACTTTATTATTCTTTTATAAAGTTATTTCAGCTATTCAGGTTTCTTTGCATTTCCATATAAATTTTAGAATAATCTTGTCTTTATCTACAAAAATCTTGCTGGGATTCTGATAGGAATTGCATTAAACCTGTACATAAATTTTGCAGAGAATTGACCTCTTTATTATATTGAGTCTTCTAATCCACAAACCCACTACATCTTTCCATTATTTAGATCTTCTTTGATTTCTTTTATCAGTGCTTTGTAGTTTTCAGTACAGAAGTCCTGGGCATATTGTGTTAAATTTATACTTACATATTTTTTAACAATTGTAAATGGCATTGTATTTTTTATTTTGGTGTTCACCTGTTCATTGATCATACATAGAAATACAATTGGATTTTGTGTGTTCGTATTGCATATTGTAAACTTGCTGAACTCACTTATGAGTTCTTGGAGGTCGTTGTTATCGTTTTTTAGATTCCATGGAATTTTCTACCTAGCAATCATTTCATCTGCAAATAGGGACAGTCTTATTTCTTCTTTTCTCATCTGTATGCCTTTATGTTTCTTTTTGTGTCTTATTAAATTGGCCAGAACTCCCAGTGCTATACTATGAATAAGAGCTGTGAGAGCGGACATCCTTGCCCTGTTCTTGATCTTAAGGGGAAAGCGTTTAGTCTTTCACAATTAAGTATAATACTAGCTGCAGCCTTCTGTTAAATACTCTTTATCAAGTTGAGGAAGTTCCTCTCTAATCTATTTTTTTCTAAGAGTTTTTATTATGAATACATGTTGAATTATATTTTGTTAAGTGCTTTTTGGGGGGCATCGATTTATATGACCATGTGATTTTTCTTCTTTAGCCATTAATATGATGGGTTACACTGATTGATTTTCAGATACTGAACCAGCTTTGCATTCCTAACATCAGCTTTCCTTGGGACGGTGAGGAGGACCATCAGGGAATGCTTTGCTAGGTTTTCAGCCTCCTGTTACAGCATGGTGAGAAGTTCACCAGGCAATCAATGAGGGAAAGAGTTTCCAGGATAAGATATAACAGGTACAAAAGCACCAAGACATGAAACTGGCTTTTTTGGAAACAATGCAAGTATTTCAGGATGGCTGGAGAGTCCAAGAGGGAGAGTGGTAGGAGATGAAGCTAAGATACAGGCAAAGCTGAGCTCCCAGAGCTTGTGTGCTGTGCTCTGGAGACTGGCCCTTCACCTGAAGGTCATTGCAACCACTGTGAGGCTGGGCGCAGGGAACGAGCCAGTAAAACCTGCCTTTTAGAAACCCAGTGAGAAGGGTGGACTGGAGAGCTAAGCCCGGAGCAGGGGAGCCGATAGCGACACTACAGGAAGAATTCAGGAAAGGAAAGATAGAGTCCTGAATTACCACTAATAACTTCTTCAAACGCTTCTCCTCTGAGTCCCCGACTCTCCTCACTCCCCCTCCTACCGCTTGCCCAAGGTCATCTCAGACTCTGTCTTTTCTTCCACCCTGTTAGTTGACACTTCATGCGTTCATTCTCTTCAGTCCCTGAGCCCTATTTGCTGCCACCAACTGAGAGAGCCTGGAGTATTCGCTCTCCTCGCTGGCCCCTGCTTCTCTGTTTGTTCCACCTCCAAACCATTCTCCGTCTTGGCCCCTGCTTTCATCTTTGAAATTCTCTGCTTTAATCAAATCACTTCCGTTTCTCTATAAAAGCTTCTGGAAGGGTCTGCTTGGTCTCAGACCAATGGACCAGACTCCCGGCTGCTTGGGCGCAGGGACTGGTGTCTTGAAGAAACTACTTTGGGAGGTCTTTGGGGGAGATCTCATGTGAATTGTCACAGGGCCTCCAAGGGAAGGGCGGCCATCTGCAGGGCAGAGCTTAGTGCCTGAAGAAATACTTCCCTTTGCTCTAAACCCCACCCTCGATGTAAACCCTGCTCATTTCCCCTTGTGGCCATCCTCTCAGGTAGACTAGTTCAGGGAGGGCACACGGGCACTCCATATGTACTTGGTGAATTAAAAGTAAATTGGACCTTGTTCAGCAAGCTTATTGCTTTATTATTTTTTGTAATCTAATCTGCATTCCTGGGATTGTTTTTCTCTCTGCTCCTACTTACCTCGATATGAGAAAACACTTCCATCTCCATACTTTGCTATGCTCAGCCTTGGACTTATGGGAGGCAGGAGCCCTGGGTGTTCTTTGGCCACTTAGGACCCCTGGGCACTGAGACTGTGCACCAAGATGAACCTGGCAGGCTCTCGGGGCATTTTTAGTCTCAATTGTGACAGCCTCGGGGTTATGGATTGAGCTGCCTTTGGCTATTTCGGGAGAGGGGCGGCATGACACTAGTCTCTGCCCATCCAGGAACACAGCCATATTTACTTAGTAAACCATAGCTAACATCTGGTTAGATGTGAAGCTCTCAGGAAGTCATTCCAAGAACACAAACCAGCAACCCAGTCCTTAGGTTCCCTGAGCTAGTCTAACATCACCCCCAGCCCCGACCCCGCACCTGAATGCCAAAGACAGAATTCCTTACCGTCCTTCATCATCTCCCTTTCAGGTTTGCTCCCTAAGCCCTTGCTAAGCCCCTTTTATGTCACCACCCAGCCCATGCATCTACCCTCGGTACTGTCTCTACCCGACTCCCTCCTCGTCCTTCTTCCCATCCTGGGTTGTTCGTTCAGCCCTGTCGTGTCTCCATCTGAATAGCTGTTAGGGAATTCCACTCCAGCCTGTCTGCCTCTGAGTCTATCTGTGCACCTCTCCACACGATGACCTTCAGCCTCGGGCCCTCCTGCCTCATGTGTTGGGAACAACAGTGGTGGTGTCAACGGTAGGAAGAGTGGCTTTGATGAGTGACTTCGCTGTGGTTGTGGGGTGTTCTGGGGATGTGCTGGATGCTTGGTCAAAGGACAAAAGGCCTTCAAAATGGGGGACTTACAAGGAATTGCCTGTGGAAGAGAACAGAAAGACACGATGACAGATCACAGATTGCTCTTTGCCAAAGATTAACTTCCATGACCCCCTATTAAAAAATCAAACCCCTATTAACATCATATCCAGTCCTCCAAGGTTGGCAGTGGAAGAAGAGCCCCTGTGCGGACAAGGTGCCTGGATCTCATGGCCCAGGCACCTCCCGGGGGAGTAGCTGCCTCTCTGATCCTCCTGCCCAAGCCTTGCCCACAATTCTCCTCTCTGTGCCCAGTCCACCCAGTGAAACCACGTTGGAGAACAGACACCCCTTAACTGGAGCACTGGGCTCCCCTGCTGTGTGCTCCCCAGCATTTCTGTCAACATTTCCGCGCTCAAAGCCCTCACCACCAAGAGTGAAAATGGCTGTTTTCGATCTGCCCTCCCCAGACTGCATCCGTGTCATTCATCCTCATATTCTGACCACAGCTCAGCGACTGCCACAGGACAGATGCTCAGTAATTGTTTGTTGAATAAATGGATGAACAAACTTTGCTTAAGGCTCAGGGATAGAAAAAGAGAAAGCAGAACAGAGAGCTAATTATAAGTAGGGAATCTGGCTTACAAAATGTAACATACTCATTTCAAGCTTGTGTTCCTCGCCAGGGCCTCCTTGCCTAGCTCCTGGCATATCCCCACATGGTGGCATTCCAGCAGAGCTGGACTTCTCAAGACAGACGATGGGGTGAGAGAGGATTAGGAGACTCCTCTCGTGGTGGCCTAAGGTCCACTCTCTAAGATTCTAAATTCCTGTATGAAGTGCTACAACTTCCTTTGATGATAGATTCTGGGAATGTCCACCTCATTCGGGGTGGGGGCTTACTCTAGGACAGAAGGAAAATAGTTTTCATTTCCTTTGCCAATTCTTAACAGTTTCTCCCCAAAGTACTCTATTGAGAATTAGCAAGAAAGAGTACATGATCAATTAAGAGTGTCTGCCATGGATGTGGGAGGGAGGAAAGATAGCATTTACGGAGCATATTGCCTCTAGCCTCAGCAGGACAACCTGTCTTTATACAGTAAAAGAGGTCAGTGTCCACACTTGGAGGGATTATTTCCTACTTACTCTTTAAGGATTTATAGTATCTCTTGCAACCTTCATGCCTTCTACTCTGCTACAGAGACTTGAGGGGTGGAAAATGTTAACACCTTCTATCAGTTTCTGATGTGATTTCTTCTTTTCTGAGATACGGCAGAAGATGAAGGAAGCAACTGCAACAGGATGGTATTTCTTAAGCCCAATTCGGCCATTATTTCTTTTTAAATTTTACAATTTTCTTATAAGCCTTTAATGAGATGCTGTGCTCCTTGGCATCAGTGCCAAGCTTCGACAAAGGTCATAGACAAGCCAGGGACGGCCCAGAAGTCCCCCCTGCACCCCTGCCCAGCCCGGAGTGAGTGAGACACACCTTCCAGGGCTCAGCATCTGCACCAGGACTCTCCGCATTGGAGCTCTTGATGGGAAACCAAGACGGTGGGGCCAATGCGAGGCTCCTCTCCAAGAAATACCTTCAGACCACCCAGTAGTGCAGCGACTGATGGTGGCTGTGTTTGAACCCACATGGGGATTGCTCAGCTCTGGGAGGCAGAGGGTAGTCTGATCTGCTTTGCCCAACCAGCCCCTGACTCGGGGCTGCAGATGGGAAGGGGAGAAATACCAAATGCCGTGGACAGCTGAAACCAACGCTGGGGGGATGGCAGGGCAGAGTGAGGGGAGAGAACCGTGGACAGGATTGAGACGGGAGTGGCGGCAGGGACTGAGCATTTGGGTGTTCTAATTATCCTGTGAATTTTTTCTGATAATTTCTCGTAACTCTGAGAGCAAACATGGGCATGTGACATGTCTAAAACTGTGACTTACGTAAAGCAAGTGTTTGAAAACTGTCAGAAACAGGAGCAGATAGAGATAGGCTTCCAACTTTTGAATATCGAAAGGGAGGGTTTCTTCCTGTTTGAAGAACGTGACCAGTTCATCAAAAGAAGGCAAGCGCCAGTGCATCGCCTTGCTCAGAGTGTCTTGGTTCATCTTCCTACGCCGTCTTCAGCCATCGCTCAGATTTAAGAGTATTCAGTCTTTCACTTTCTCAGAGGACAGCACATCCGATTGGAAGGTAAAGGACAGCATCCTATTTGATGGGAAAAGATTGAATATCCAGAAAGTGTTTATTTTTCTACTGTTTAAAAAATCATTTTACCAGAAGATAAACAGATACATATCTTCATGGATGATTTAAGCAGTGCATAGGTGATAAATGGTGAAGAGAAAACCCGCTCTGCACCCTCAGTCATCCCGCTGATGTCTGAGACAGAAGAATGTTGTTTCTCTCATTCTCTTTCTTGACCTTCCCATGTGATAAGTAATGATGACAATAGCATATGATATTTAGGGTGGCCATGTAATTTATTATCTAAACTGGGACCCTTTTTAAAGTGAAAGGGAGTGCTAAGAATCATTACTCCAGGGCTTAAACGGAGACACATGGTCATCCTAATAACAGTGGAAATACCATGGAGTCTGGCGTCAGGCCCAGATCTCAATCCCAGATTTCCACATACTTACTCACCATGTGAGTGCAGACATGGAGCTATTTCATCTCCAAAGCCTCACTTTGCTCATTGCAAAGATGAGGGATATTAATACCAACCTCGCAAGACTGTTTTGAGGATTAAATGAGATAGTATATGTAAAATCGCCTAACGTAACACAAGACCGGCATTCAAAATATATTCACATTCTTTGCTTTAGAGCACTATGTCAGGATTGGTGAATTAGTTAATTTATTCATGCACCCATGAGTGAGTTGGACAAGCATTTATTGAGTAAGAGCGGTGGTTCTCAGTAGAAGCAGTACTACTCCACAAGATGTTTTGGAAATTTGTGGAGGTGTATTCAGTTGTCGCAGTGATTTGTGTGTGTGCGTGGGGGGTACTAATGGCATTGGCCCTCATCTCTCATGTCTTACTAGTGTCCCACTGGATAATCATGGAGGCAAAAAAATCTTTATAATTATCCAAGCTTAGATAATTTCCTTTATTTTACAGTTAAAGGAAAAGCCTTTTTTGAAGAATTCTAATATGCACTGGATTTTCCGGGAATGTGTCAGCTGTGTAAATTAAAGAAAGATTGTACTTTGTTCAGAATTTTACCAGGAGTTATTCACCATTTCAGGAACTCTCGTTACCAGTAACAATACCACTGTTGGATAGTAATGGCAAACCGGGAAACGACATGTTAGTCACCAATACGACACGCCACTCTTCAACTGCAATTAAGGCCCTCACACTCACACGATCCTCCATTTAGGAATAAGCATTTGACTCTTATGTCTTCTAGTGTGGCCATCCTAAGGATCTACACCATGAAAATCATATAATTTTATTACTAATTTTTAAAAAATTTTTTCTTTTATAACAGGGCATTATATTTGTTGCAGAAACCGCTAGATGCTCGCCAAAATCCATGTTCTTTTCTGTCTCCTGGTACCCCCGCTAGACTCTATTTCCCAACCACCCTTGCAGGTAGTTGTGATCACGTGATTGAGTTCTAGCCAATGGCCCCCTGAGCGGAGGGCATGCATGCCCCTTCCAGGCCTGGCCAGTGGAAACCACCCACATGTGCTCCTCCATCAATTTCTCCTCCCCACCTGTTACTTATCTGTGCAGTCCCGTTGTGGGAGCGAGAAATAAACTTTTATTGTGGTTAAGCTGTTACATACATTAGAGTCTCTTTGTTTTAGCAATTAGAGCATCCTAACTAATACAATATGGTCTTCTTTTTTTAAAAATTGTTTGTGAATTTCATTTAAAAATACTAAAAAGGACCTTATAAAATATTAGTTATAAAAGGGGTCTTAAGTCTGATAGGGTTTAGAACGACTGGCCTAGAAGTGGAAGATGTTATAAAGACTATATAGAAGAATAACATGTGGTCTATACTTCATCAGGTTTATAATACAATGTGTACAACTACACAGACACTCTCGCATGTGCAAAGTTAATCCTTAATTCCCAGCAGTGTATGAGAAGAAGCAGCTGAGTTGCATGGATTGGATGGCCTCCAAACTTTTTTCACTTTGCAACCCCATTAGTTAAAAACATTTTGAGCAAGCACTTTCAATATATATTTCATAAAACTCAAGATTTTATCCATTGTACATTGTATCATCATGTTATATACTGTGAAAAAAGAGAAATATTGCTGCCAATTAAATTGTAATATACATAGGCTTTCTGTAGGCATCAATTGTATCCTGATATGAGAGATGTTCAAATGTGAAACAACGTGTGTCTTAGAACTGATAAAAAAAAGTTATATGCTTCTGAATTAATATATTATGTCCAATTTAAAACATACACAAAAATGGGAGTTTTAAAAGGTTGAAATTTTATAAGCAAAAGTTCCAGTACTTTCTTGTTGCACCCCAAAGGATTGCCACAGACACCCCACTTTGGAGACCACTGGCATAGACAGAGGTCCGCTGTGAGCTCAGAAGAGTGAGGGGCTCCTATTAGCTGTGCCTGTGTGGCTCTGGGGAAGTGGAAGAGCATTCCAGAAGAAAGATGTTGCCTGAGCACAGAAACAGGGAGAGCGGCTGAGTGGTGTTGGGGGAAAGTGAAGAAGCCAGCGGGCCAGTGATCGAGGTTCTGAGCCTCAGTGTTAGGGCTAATGACAGAAGCAGGGTAGCCAGGCAAGGAAGCTACTCTCTGGGGAAAAGATAAACAACTTAACGTGAACAGAGGCCATCCACGTGAAGCTAACCTGCACAGGGAAAGCAGATGATAGCTGGGCTCTGTATTTAATGTCAGCACAGACAAAGAAAAACATGAGATCTGGGTGGGTGGCGCTTAAGGCTGATCTTACACGTCAGAGGTAGTGTGGAACAGAACAAGTCGGGCACGTGGCTCAAGAGAGCTCCTCTACTGACGGTCACAGGGCTGGAAATTCCTCCTTTGAAGATTAATCCCTTTCAGTTAAAGGACTGAAGACCCCAATTAAAATGCAATTACCCCCCAAAGAAGTAACCAACATCTTTTTCTTGTGAAAGAACAGGTTGCTGAGAAGAAAGCACTAGAGAAATAGAGTGCAGAAATGGAAGGTAAGAGAGAGTAGGAGCACCACCAGGAGGAAAGGCTGTACCAACAGGAGAGCAGAGGGCGCTGGGATCTGCCGAAGTGGCTTTTATGTTCCTGACCTGCATAGAGAGTCTTGAATTGAATTATTCACTGAATTCTCTCTCTCTCTCTCTCACCCCCCATATACACACACACACACACACATATATATATATGGTGTGGGTGGGTATGTGCTTTCTCACAAGGTGCTTTTAGCAAGAGAAAAATTGTGAAACAACTCAGAAATAACCATTTTTAGCAATTTCTAAACTTAAAAGCAAGAGAAGAAATCATAAGGGAAGCTGGGCATGGTGGCTCACGCATATAATACCAGCACTTTGGGAAACCGAGGCAGGAGGATTGCTTGCAGCCAGGAGTTCAAGACCAGCCTGGGCAGCATAGGGAGACCTATAATTTGAAAATTCTGTAAAAAAGGGAAAGAACCACCAAAATTAAGATTAAAAGGCAAACTGAGGAAAATGTTTGCAGCAAATACAACAAAGAGCTGCTATCTTTGCTGTATAAAGAGCTGAAATAACTCAATAACAAAAATGCAAAGAATCCTAAACATAAACATGCAAGGATACGTACAGACAATTCACAGAAGAGGCATTGTAACTAGTCAATGATTATAAAGTCCATGCAGAAGGGGACCACGTCTATGTGTCCATATCATTGTAGCCCTAATTCCTGGGACAGTGTTTGGTTCACCTATTAAATAAATACAGTCATGCATCACTAAATGATGGGTGTATGTTCTGAGAAATGCATCCTTGGGCAATTTTGTCATTGTGTGAACATCATAGTGTACTCACACAAACCTGGATGGTACAGCCTACTACACACCTAGGCTATATGGTACAGCCTACTGCTCCTAGGCTACAAACCTGTACAGCATGTTCCTATACTGAATGCTATTGGCAATTATCACACAAGGCTAAGTATTTGTGTATCTGAGCATATAAAAAAAAAGGCACAGTAAATGCAGTATAAAAGATTTTTAAAAATGGTACATCTGTATAGGGGCATTTACCATGAATGGAACTTGCAGAACAGGAAGTTGCTCTGGGTGAGTCAGGGAGTGAGTGAAGGCCTAGGACACACAGTATGCTACTATAGACTTTATACATGCTGCACACTTAGGCTACACTAAAGTTAGAAAAAAATATTTTTCTTTTTTCAGTACTAAATTAGCCT